>JABJVR010000016.1:1171211-1231625 GCA_025773905.1 Chitala chitala
AGCACTGTAATAAATCACCTTTTTGCACTAAAGTGCTATTGTGGTTTCGCCATATTTTTATGCTGTCCGGTGAGTCAACTTGAGGCTAAATGGAGTTGAGGGAACCTGTGAGGCGACTCTGTGACAGTACAAAAGCACCAAGACTCAACTTAGCCTCAAAAAAAAAAGAAAATGTGATTTCTTAGATAAAGAGAAGAAACAGCCTCATGTAGGACACACAACTGGGGGTAATTCCACAATGGCAGTGTTAAAGTCTACACACTGCAGACATCAGGAAAGATATTCACTGATAGATGCATACAAAATGACTGCTTATTTTCAAGGGTATCTGGAAAGATGGGTCTTTGCTGATTTGACACAAAGAAAGCATCTACCTTTACAAAACCCACAGTTATACATGGCAGATTTGTCATTTATTTTCTTTACAGTACATCCACAGTAAAAATTTCAGAACTACTGACACATAGCACATTATGTAATGGAGCATTTTCTGTGCTTATTCTTATGAATGTTTAATTAAATTTGCCTCGCAAAAGCCTTGTTACTGCTTTTTTCCGTTCATAGAGCTGTACTGCACAAGACTTCTCTGATGTCCCAATCATCATTCGTAGTGACTGGGACAAGATTAAAATGACAAAGCAAAAAAAAAAAAAAAAAACAGAAAGACAAAAGGTTTAAATAAAGAAACAAGAGTGAGCAATAATCAGAGCAAACCTGAAGCGCACAATGTTTTCACCAGCAGGGTGTAGCTCCGATCCTGAGGTGGGAGCTACCTTTCAGTGTTCGCATGGCAACACAACCACAAGAAAAGGAATCCTGATACTCTGGGTTACTGCCAACCAGAGATGTGTCCTGTATTACGTGTACAGCAGCATCAGGGTGAATGGGCATAACTACAATATTTAAGTAACGGCTGGTGCAGATGGTTATTAAAATTTTTAATGGGATGCATCTGTGAAACGACTTAAACCATCTTCAATCTTGTGCATTAATGAGGAAGCTACTGCCTGAGGATTCTGCGTTAAGCCACTACCAGCACAGAACACCTAAAACCTGACTAAGTATCAAAAATAAAATATCCTCCAAGTGATTCAGGACCATTAATTAACACAAACTAAACACTGATACAGAGACTCCCCAACTAACGCACGAGTTACATTCGTAGAGTTAAGTTCAGTGAATTGTTCATAAGTTTGTAATTTGTATGAACACAATGTGTGATCCTACCAAATATTCCTACTGCATGTTAATTATGTAATAAAGTTGTATTAAAACATAAAATGTTTGTTTTCTTATCCTAAAAACACAATAAAAAGAACAAAAAAGTATAAATTATGTTAATTAATTGTAGTAATAATACTAATACTCCAGGTGCTCTTTTTTCCTTGCATTAAAGTCCTCGTTTTCGGGTGGGTTGACAGAACACTCGCCTCCTGCTTTTATTTTTCCCTCAAAACTCCTATATAATAATTATCGCCACCTTTGTTTCCACTGAGACGGCTTGTTGCTTTTTAGCAGTACCACTAACATCACTAGCCTGACGCTTTTCACCGACCATGATGGATACGCAATGCACTGGCTAATTCACGATAAATCACAATAAATCTTAGAACACTCCGGCGTACGTGTATGTGCTGTCCGGCGTAGCGGCCAAAGCTGGAGAGCCGGGGACATACATTTTTTTAGCTGTGGCATCCCAGTTCCTTTCTCCGAACAAAAATTGAATTTACCGTGGCCTTTGTTCGTATCTATGAATGATCGCATCTTTGATGTTTGTAGAGTGATGTTTGCATAGGCTCATTATGCTGGAATTGTACTTAAAATTTAAATTATGGCACTAGCAAATAATTTTATTAAATTGGGATTCATATAGTTAAATCACAGTTATTTTGGCTGTGTATTAAAAAGCCCTTTGTTATCTTCAGGGCTACATGAAGGCCGTACACAAAACTGATCTCTGGAGTTTTAAAATCATATTATCATGCTAACTGTGGCCCTTTGAACTGAAAAACTAAACATGGAAAAGAAGATTTTTTCTTTTTTGTCAAATTCGGAGGGATATTTCTTTTGGCTGGAAGATTGATATTTTGCACTAACGGAGTACTTATCACACATTTAACAACACAGGGTTCATTTGAAGCCTGTCACAGCAAACATCCACACAAGAGTGGAACAGCATCCAGACTGTGTGGTTGAGCCCATGTTCCAACTGGAGTGGGACGCCATTATTCACTGCATCAGAATCACCGCCTCGCTATCTCTCCTGCCTGTCAAAACTGTTCATGCATTTCAGAATTCATAATTACTTCTGCTTTAAAGGCAAAAATGTACATCATTAAACAAAAATTTGGAAAGAGAAAACAATCATTAATAAGTATCTGTATTTTTTCTGATTTTTAACTGGCCTACTAAAGTGTACTAAACACCTAAAATTTAATCTTATGAGCTGAAAAGAAACTGCAGCATTTACAATTTTACAAAGTATTAGTATAATTATTAACAACATCTATAATAATAATAATAATAATAATAATAATAATAATAAATCAATAGGGATCTTTTGCAAAGAGCCCTGAGTGGGTTTAATGTCAGGGAGCCAAATCTGCAGCCCAGCACCCTATACCCTGTAAATGTCAGAGGTCATCTTTTCTCATTGTGTACAAATCAGAAATTATAATGGTAGCTTATTATCATTTGTATTCAGACAGACTGTGATATTATGATAATTCACATGAAAGGAGAGGCAAGGTTCAGCTGTGTTTAGGTGGTTAAGGTATCTTCTGGATTGTTAGTAAATTGCGCATGCACACACACACACACACACACACACACACACACACACACACCGATAATATTATGACCACCTGCCTAATATTGAGTAGGTCCCCCTTCTGCCACCAAAACAGCCCTGACCCGTCGAGCCATGGACTCCACTAGACCTTTGAAGGTCTGCTGTGGTATCTGGCACCAAGCCATCAGTAGCAGATCCTTTAAGTCCTATAAATTGCGAGGTGGGGCCTTCGTGGGTCAGACTTGTTTTTCCTGCACATCCTACAGATGCTCCACTGGATTTAAATCTGGAGAATTTCAAGACGAAGTCAATACCTCAAACTTGTTGTTGTCTTCCTCAAACCATTCTTGAACCATGTTTGCAGTGTGGCAGGGCACAGAGAGGCCACTGCCATCAGGGAATACAGTCTCCATGAAGAGGTATACTTAGACAGCAAGACTGTTTAGGTAGCTGGTACGTGTCAAAGTAACATTCACGTGAACGGCAGGACCCAAGGTTTCCACTGGCCAAACCACACAATTCGTCTGTTGGCTTGCCTTTCCCACAGTGCATCCTGATGCCTTCTCTTCCCCAGGTAAAAGATGCACACGCTCCCAGCCATCCACATGATGTAAAAGAAAATGTGAGTCATCAGACCATGCCACCTTTTTTCATTTCTCTATGGTCCAGTTCTGATGCTCACGTACCCACTGTACCCACTATACTGTTGGTGGTGGACATGGGTCAGCATGGGCACCCTGACCGGTCTAGGGCTACATAGCCCCACACGCAACACACTGCGATGCACTGTGTGTTCTGACACTTTTCTATCGGAACCACTATTAACCTTTTCAGCAATATGAGCTACAGTAGCTCTTCTATTGGATTGGATCACACAGGCCAGCCTTCGCTCCCCATGTGCATAATGAGTCTTGGTTGCCCGTGACAGTGTCACTGGTTCACCAGTTTTCCTTCCTTGGACCACTTTTGGTAGGTCCTGACCACTACTGACCAGGAACATCCCACAAGAGCTGCAGTTTTGGAGCTGTTCTGACCCAGTCATCCAGCCATCACAATTTGGCCCTTGTCAAAGTTGCTCAAATCCACTTTTTTCTGCTTCTAATACATCATTTTCACGGACAAAAAACTCGTTGCCTAATATATCCCACCCACTTACAGGTTCCACTGTAAAGAGATAATCAACGTTATTCACTTCACCAGTCATGATCATAATGTTATGACTGATTCTGTATGTGTAATACCCACACACACCATATACTGTGGAGGCAGTCCAAAATAAAATGACAAAGGGTTCAGATAGGTGCACACAAGCATATAACACTGTCCTCACACACACTTTCAAAAGAAATGTTCAGCTCGCTTAGGTGGACAGTTAGTATAGACAGAGTCGCACAATGTTTTCTTTCATAATAGGTTTGTCTATTGTTCCATTTTGGTTTCATTTATATATTAATTTATTCAAAATTCACACAGGTATGTAAGCATGTGTACAATTACCATGTGAGAGACAAAAATCTTTTTTTTTTGTAATCATAACACTACTCATTTCCTCCGGTGTAATGAAACCATCCTCCTTAAGAGAGTTCTGAGTATGTGGAAGCACAATCCTTGGATTGAAATTTTCAGTTACTTAGGTCTACTCATAAGAGACCCTCCTGTTTCAAAAAACTGAATGACATTAGACACTGTTAGGGATTTAACATGGTGAATTTTATGTTAAACCTCTTCACATAAAAGACACCTTTCCAGGTGGTAGACCAATCTTCTACTTTAATTACTACCTACTGCATTAATCTTTTAGTGAAGCATAACTAATGATATTTTTACCCCCAAAAACTATAATTTCAGTACATTTAAAGGCAAATGTGAATTTCCATCTGGCATGTTTGCCTTCACCCATGTTATTAGCATACAGTGTGCAGTGTACACCTGACAAAGGTGCATGCCTGTGCACTTTATGTGGGTTTCATTAATCTGTGCCTCTTCCTCTACCTGTGACACTCATTAAATGCAAAAAAGGCATGTGGTCCTAGCACATCAGCTTATTAAAGAAACTTACATTAAAAATACCCTGCATATATATATATATATATATATACACACACACACACACACTCTATATTTTCCACTGTCTTCCCAATACATTCTCACCTCTAAATCATTACAGGGGAAAAAAAAAGAAAAAAAACTGAAATGTGCTTAAAATGGGATACACCTTGAAGGTCGGTTATGGACTATAGCACACGTTCCACCATGACCTCCCACAATGAGGTGCCCATAAAATGCTTGCGTGTCCAAAGGTCACTCTTACAAGCCCATGTGCAAAAACTGAATGTTTTTTGTAATCTGTGGAGGACAATATAAAAAATGCTGCTATTGTAACATTATTAATATGGTTATTGTTACTTAAATATAAACATTTCAACATGTGATAGAAAACGGCACACTTGCTGAATGTAGTAAAATAGGTGGAATGGGAGAATTTTATGTCTTTTCAACAGCAATATCCTCTTAAACCAGCTACTGCATATACACTACCAGTCAAAAGTTTGTAAACACTTACTCCTTCAGTGGTTTTTCTTTATTTTTATTATTTTCAACATTATAAGTTAATACTAAAGACATCCAAACTATGGAAGATCATGCAAGGAATTATGTAGTAAACAAAAAAGTGTTAAACAACCCAGAATATGGTTTATATTTTGGATTCTCCCTAGTAGCTACATTTAGCAGTAATGACACCTTGGCACACTCACAGCATTCTCTCATTAAATTCACAAGTTAGTCACCTGGAATTGTTACCGATGTGGCTTGTCAAGAGTTAACTTGTGACATTTCTTGCCTTCTTAATGTGCTTTAGACCATCAGTTGTCTTGTGCAGAGGAAGGGTGGGTACAGAGTCAACAGCCCTATTAGTGCTACAACAACTACTGTACAAATACAAAAAACTAGCAATATACACACTCAGTTAAATAAAGAGAAAAGACTATCATTATTGTGAGAAATTAAAGTTAAAATGAAATTAACTTTGAATGTCAGTGCAGTTGCCAAAACCATAAAATGCTATGAAACTGGCTCTCATGAGGACTGTCTCAGGAAAGGAAAACCAAAAAGCTACCTCTGCTGCAGAGGATAAATTTATTAAAATGACCTGCCTCAGAAACAGACGAATTACAGCACCTCAGATTAGAGCCCACGTACATGCTTCTCGGAGCTCAAGTGGCAGACATATTTCAACATCCAGGAGACTGCGTGAGTCAGGCCTTCATGTTTGGATTGCGGCAAAGAAACTGTTACAGGCCATCGTCGACTTACACACTATGTGATTTACGACTGATCGACTTTACGGCCACAGCTGTGACTGGTATGTCTGGTGAGCGTTAACCAGCAGGGTGTACCAGCATACGACAGTTTCGCCCAGCTCCCGGCACCATCAGCAGCTCCGTGCGCAAAGCTCAGTGTAAGCTTAACCTCGGTACAGTGCGCATCCTCTGTGTTCATTTAAGCGAGTTTGAATAAACCTCTTGGACATTTTGGACCCAAACAAACGTCCGTATTGGAAATGTACGAGGACAAAAAGAAACAAATAGTTTAGACAAATCATCATGTTTATGAAGAAACAGACTACCCCGAGCACTGCCCCAGCCGCTATTATTAAACCAACTGTATTTAGTATACAGTGTTTTTGCAATTATTTAGCATTATTAAACTAAATGTACTTTAGTATACAGTGCTTGATTAAAACCTGACAAATGCAGCCCCAGCCAACAACATAAGCGATAATCATTACACAGTTTGATATATGTAAGGTAATTTTTGCATAGCCTGACTTATGACCTACTACTTCCTAGTGTTAGTCCCACACAAAGTGCAGGGTCTGCCGGACGGCAGAGACACCACCACTGAAGTATTACTAATTGATGCGTCACACCACCTGTCACTGGACACACACACACAGAGGGCAATTTGGAAACATCAACTAACCTAACCCGCATAACTTTGGACAGTGGGAGGAAACCGGAGAACCTGGAGAAAACCCACCAAGCACAGCGAGAACATGCAAACTCCACGCACACAGACCCAAGGCAGGACTTGAACCCCATGCCTGGAGGTACGAGACAACAGTGCTAACCACCACGCCACCGTGCTGCCTCATAGCCTGACTTACGACCAAATCGAGTTAATGACTGGTTGGGCGAAACCGATCGCGGTCGTAAATTGACGACACCTGTATTTCATAACAACAACAACCAGAAGAGACTTGCTTGGGCCAAGAAACCCAAGGAATGGACATTAGGTCAGTGGAAAACTGTCCTTTGGTCTGATGAGCCCAAAATTGAGATTTTTGGTTCTAACTGCCCTCGTTTGATGTACAGAGGGTGAAGGGACGGTCCCTGAATGTGTGGTTCCCACTGTAAAGCGTGGAGGAGGAGGTGTGATGGTGTGGGGGTGCTTTGCTGGTGACACTGTTGGTGACATGGTCAAAATTGAGGGTACACTTAACCAGCATGGCTACCACAGCATTTTGCAGTGATATGCCATCTCATCTGGTTTGCACTTAGTGGGACCATCATTTGTTTTCCAGCAGGACAATGACCCCAGACACACCTCTAGGTTATGTAAGAGCTATTTGTCCAAGAAGGAGAGTGATGGAGTGCTGTATCAGAAGACCTGGCCTCCACAATTGCCCAATCTAAATCCAATTAAGATGGTTTTGGATGAGTTGGACCAGAGACTGAAGGAAAAGCAGCCAACAAGTACTCAACACCTCTGGGAACTCCTTCAAGATTATTAGAAAACCATTCCAGGGGACTACCTCATGAGGCGGACTGAGAGAATGCCAAGAGTGTGCAAAGCAGTCAACAAAGCATCATCAAAGGGGGCTACTTTGAAGAATTGAAAATATAAAACATTCTAGGTCATTTAATACAATGGTGTTTTAGGGCCACTCTAACAAAAAATAATAAAGTTCCAACAATAAAGTCAAAATATTCTGACTTTAAAGTCGCAAAATTTTGAGAATAAAGTCTGAATATTGTGACTGACATTCCACAGAATTTAGCCTTTGCTAATAGGGCGAAAACACCGTCATAGAAAGGAAGCAAATTCAATGTTAACCTAAAAGTGGAGGTTAAATAAAATGACCAAAAGCTCAAAGGCAAACTGTCCCCACACCTGAAAATCAGCCTCCCACCTGATGCTCTGCAGTAGCCTCCCTGTATCACAGTGTCACAGTTAACGCCATTAATTTCATTGTTAGAATATTCCAACTTTAATCTCGGAAAAAGTGTATTCTGACTTTATTCTCTGAAAAAAATTTTTTGGACTTTAAAGTCAGAATGTTTTGACTTTATTCTCTGAATATTTAGATTTTATTCTCTGAACTTCATGTTTACTTTTTTTTTTTTTTAAAGAGTGGCCCTAAAATGCCGTTGTAATTTAACATGTTTTCATTGACTACTAACTCCATATTTGTTCTGTCGTAATGTCTTCAGTGTGTTCAACTAAAATGTTGAAAACAATAAAGAAAAACCATTGAATAAGAAGATGTGTCCAAACTTTTGCCTGGTAGTGTATATGGGATTACTATAATGAAATGGTCTAATATCCATATCTAAATGTGACGGCTACAAAGTCATAAGAAATAATAAAAAAAAAAGTAGTCTGGGAAGCACGTACGCTTGCATTTTATTTTTTACTTTATATACGTATTTCTGTATACATAACTAGGTACCTATGTAGGTATATGAGTATTGCTGAAGCACATCCTTGCAGCTTTCATAAAACAAAATGTACTCAGTTATGAAAGGAAACATACATGTGCTAGTGAAACAAAGTCAGGAAGTCTCTATGCATGTGTGTGTATGTGTTTGTGTATGCATATGTCTTCATGCTTGTGCGTGTGCTGGTAAAAGAGAATACGAATTGTCAGAACGTGGGCTGACACTGAGGTCAGGCTCGACGCGTGTGGTCGCGAAGTTCCAAGCAACAAACACAGCAGGGCGTCTCCATGGCTTCCTCATGCCGTGCTGCTAAACGACGCACAGCACCCACCGCCTGCACTGGCTGTCCATTAGCTAGAGCCCTGTGTAATGCTCTGCTCAAGTACATTATTTTCAAATGCATCACTCATGGTTGCATGGCACAGATAAATTGTATTGCCTCAGATATGTAATGCACACTCTCAGAGCCGCCGTATTACGCCGCAGGTCAGAAGGGCAAAGCGAGGGAGAAGGGGGAGAAAAAGTCATTTATTTTTTTACTGCAGCCAGTATTCCTCCCATTAGCTTCAAACACAAGATAAGTTACAGCTTTTAATGAGCACCCACAGCTGCCAGACCATGCTACACACAAGCTCATAATGTACACGATAAGCAAGCACAATGCGCTACTGACAGCATCACGTACCCGCATTCACGGGCAACCCTAGTATGTTCAAAACAACCACGGTGAGAAAACTACACAGTCTTTTTACATAAAAAATAGCATTTCCTTAAAAAGGCAGAAAAGTCATATCAGGAGGTTTTTTTTTTACATTATAAAGAAAGTTTTGTTAAAGATACTGAAGGCAACATTTCTGAGGTGTTCCCATGGAAATCATCCTATAGACTGCATATCCCCTTCACACAGAGGGTGTTCTGGTGTACAGTACTCTAAAAGGCCATGAATGGTTTCAAATGAACAAAAAAAGACTTGTGAAGTTTCACCATACATTGGCTGTTTACTGCAAAGAAATACAGTAATAAAGGATAAAAAAGCAGGCTTAAGACAAACGTAAAAAACTGAAACAGAACAGTGGATGTTAGGTATTATCAAAGGTGCCAGCAAGGGGGTGGGCAGGGGGTGGTCAGGGCCATCCCTAGGAAATCTCTGACCATCCCTATGGATGTTCATTTGAATGTCGCCCCTCACTCTGCAACACACTCTGGCAAATTTAATATGCACCCCCATAGAACATAATTTCAAAAACTGGTGCAATCGGTAACATGTTCATTATAGCACCAGGTGGCAGCAACCCTAGTGACACCACTGTTTCACCCCATGGAAATCATTCGCCACCCCTTGGCCACCTCATTAAAAATTTTCTGCTTGCTGCCTTGGGTAGGATCCACTACCAGGTGTGTAAGAATGGAGGTGAAGTGGCCTCACCTTGGCCTGGGCCTCCTGTTGGCACTGGTACAGTTCCTGATGCTGAGGATCATGGCAGCACAGGTGATGCTGGACGTCTGCCTGCCCTCCTCCACTGGAAGGCCCAGAAATATAAATATTAATTGTTTTGTGCAGGAGACTACAGCATTACAGTACACAAAGCTCCATCCACAGTTCCATGAAACGAAATACATTGATGAAGATTAAGCTAGAAGAATGCATGGTAGGTTACTGTATTGAAAAGATCCACAGTCACAGTCACACACGCCAAAAATCACACTTCTTAACACTGCAACCATGAACATGAAAAGCAGGAAAACCGACACATACAAAGCAGAGCTCTTTGAACACTATTACAGCGAACATCGTAAGGGTGAAAAACACATAGGTGACTGCATAGCTACAAGCTGCATTCATGTAGAAAAATTATACTTTTGGGGTATATGTCTTCAAAAAAATAAATAAAATAAATTGTTCTGCAGTATGAATTACATCTCATCTCCAACTGAGGCTGGACGAAATTGATGATTTTATTTAATATTATTATGTGCAACTGATGTGCATATTTTTTATGTTAATCCAACATATTTATTTTTCTGTGTGTGAACTTTTAATGGGCTGCTGATTTCACAACAGCTATTCTGTCAGGTCTGCTTATCACTATGAAGAGGCGGCAATATATGTGTATTTATTTATAACCCTTTAGTCAGTATTAACATGTACATGTAGAAATAAAGTGTTATCATTAGCAAAAAATCTTATACCAAAATATGCATTAACATCGATTTAGGAACAAATAAAAACTTGGAATATATGGACAGCACATAAATATCTGAAACATGTTCACAGTTTGTCCACAATAATTTTAAGCAAAGGTTTGCGATGCTTTACTGTTCATTGGTCTTTAAATTATTCTTATGGAATTTGGACTCTAAACCATGTGAAAATTAAATAAACTTTTGTTTATTAAATTTTTAATTTAATTTAATCACCTGTGCTGCCAAAAAATTTGTTCTTAAGAAACTGATCTTATGAATATGGTTTATTCTTAAAAAATAAAATAGCTGATAAAGTAATTATTACATTTTTATCTGTCAAATTTATCCAATTAATAGACAGTTGTGGTGTGTATTTAGATAGGGTACCATATTTTGAATTTGAAGAAGCATTGTTAATTTAGTTGGAAATTTGTCATTTTTACATAAACTACAAAGGAAGCATTAGTTCCTTTGAAGGTTGTAAACTCAGCAGAAGTATAAAAATCTCCATGATCATTACAGTTTTTCAAAAGCTGTCTTCAAACATTTGTTTGAACAACTCTGCTGCTAACATCTGAGCCAAAGTTGGCAATGCTGTCCCTGTGAGTGTCGCTGGTATAACAACCCGTGTACGTGTCACATTTATTTGGTGTGTAGCGCACAGATGATGCATTAAATTAATGCTAGGTAAGTGAGCTGTGGCAGTCATAGACATGCATGTTTTGCCAGCATCAATTATAACCCAGGCCTTAAGGTCATAAGTATCTGGTTCTAGAGTACTTTAGGCAAACAGTGGATGAAATTGAGTGTTTGTGTCATCATCACCTTGCTTATATATTCCGGACACACACATGAACAGCGATAGCAAGCTGTAAACTGATCTCCACATAGCCTGCTGGACAGGTAGAATCATAGTCAGGACGTACCAACAAAGAACAGCAGTGGTTTTTGTACAAGATGAGTGTGCCTACACTGGAGCAAATTTGTCCTTTGTAAACACAGCATTGCACCTAAATGCTGAAGACATCAGGCACTGAAGCAAATGTTAAAAGCTATGGTCAGCTATAGGTTAGTACTTGCTACATTGGTAAACAAAAGCTTCCACTGTAGAGAACATAAGGTTAAGATCTTGTCAAAATTCTCAGGAGAGACTGTGATTTACATGTAAGCTAGAAACCTGCTTGAAAAGCAGAACCAGCTCAGTCACATCAGCAGGGGCTGTGGATAAAGACATTGAGTACACCTTCTGTCAGCCACCTCTAACTTGAAGCTATTTTTCAAGCAGTTTGGTACCTCAGTAGTAGAAGGTACAATATAGCCCAGCCTCATTAACACGACCCAAGGGGTTTCTAAGCTGCAGAAGAAGAAGAAGCACTTGAGGAGTGCCTCGAACCAGACGGAATGCCCGTATTTCAGGAAACAGTTCAGGACACCTTTGGCATGTCTAATGCCGTCACTAAATGACTAAGGAGATTGGAAGGCTACACAGCAACACAGAAGCAGCCTTCAGTGGCATCTGCCTAATGGTGGTGAAGGGACTGGACACTCTGTGTTACTGCATGTAACGTATCTCTTCAGTGCTGCACGGCACTCACTTAAAGCAACACCAAATCTAATCTAACGTGTTGGTCCCAATATTAAAATAAAAAGTGTATTCGCATTCCTTAGGCTACGCTAGTAAGAAAAAACAGCTAGTCCAGTGTTGAGTGATGAAAGAATAACGTAGTCAGAGACTGCCTGCGCTTTCCCATCAATGAAAGGCAACTGCAAATACAAACATAAAACAAAAATAAACATACAAGGAAATGCAAACGCAGTGCAAAAAGCTTAATGTTCGCATCACATTCACACAGACACAGACATGCTGTGTGATGCAGTCCAGCACACACAACCCTAAATCCAAAACTGAACCAACATGAAAAAGAGCACAGCTAAATATAAATTTGAACTCAATGTTTAATGCAGCTCTCTGTAATTTTTGACAGTGCAGCAAAAGGGCTGCTTCATTGCTATATACATTTTAATAAACTGCAAATGCAAATCCAAGGTCAAATATGGTGAGAGCACTTAGTAGGATACAATGATACAAAAAAAGCCGGACAATTATAAGTAAACAGACTGTTAGGTTCGGACAGTAAAAACACACAAAGCCATATGGGTATGATTTGATTGCTTGAATTTAGTTGAGTGCTAGTGTGTCCTTGTATGAGTAAATAAGCTTAAATTATTAAAAGCACATCACATGAAAAACACCAACAAGGAATAAATCCTCTGCAGGTACTGAATTTGGGGGCAGAAGCAAGCTTTAGCCTCATGCTTGTCAGTTTATAAAAGTACAAACCCACAGTGATCCCATGTACACAAAGCAGGACCTAATTCCCTTCCTGAGCTTGGAAATCCCCCAAAATTACATGCACATGTACTAGGGAGTTGACACTTTGCACTGAGTATTTCATATTTTTACACATCTACACAGCTGTGCATTTCAGAGCAGTAAATCAAGTTAAATGTTTTGCTCTGGAATGAAACCAATCATGTCTACGCTTTAGTTTACAAGTTAGTGTGCTTAAACACCACATGGATTCATGACACACTTAAATATTTACAGCATCTATGCATGAATACTTAAATAATGTTGCTGTATACAAAAATACAGTTTCAGCAAAAAATCTCTCTCTTTTATTAATTATTAATTTCAATGTGGCCATGTATGTTTGTAATGTGGTTTGGGATGATTAACAGTAATCTTTCCCACATCGGACCTTTCACTTTACCAAGATTCAGAACCTTTGTTGCGTCCGCCTTTTTCACAAAAGGGATATAAAAGTAAACATTTAAAATAACTGAACAAATTATCTCCATTTATGTTAAAAAATGCTTCCCCCCATAATAGCATTATAATTCAGAATAATACACAACATGCCAAAAAAAGAAAAAAAAAAAAAAAACTAAATGTAATCAAGGCATACATTACATTAAATTTATACATAGTCAAACATTAATTAGTCTGAAGATAATCTCATCTCAGAAACTGTATTACACTGCAAATTAACTGCTTCTATTTCAATGTACACAATATATGATAATCATCTACACTTCAGCATGCTGATTATGAATAACAGTGTCAATTGGTTAAACTGTAACTTCAAATTTTTTTTTTTATTACATTTTTGATATAAAAGTGTTCATGCCAAAGTTATAGCAGTAATTCTACTGTTTAAATACAATCAGCCAACACTAAATTTCAGTTTTGCTTTTACAGTTGTTACACGCATTCATGAAATGAATGACATGGAATACCAGTATGTTGATGAGAAAACAGGATGAATTAATTATTTTAAAATTAATCCCATAAAGCTCTTCTACAAAGATGGTACTTTCAGTAAAAAAAAAAATTGATTATGTACTATTCAGGATAATTGTTACAAACACTGTAGATTCTTGTCGTGTGCAGGTTCTAAGAAATCTTTCAGCAATTAGTGTATTAAAGATTGCGCTGTAGTCTTTCCTTGTATAGTATGAGTGTGTTTCTCAGCAGGAATGATGACGATTTACTCCCATTTACCACATGCTGATTAATTTTTATTCATTTACATGTCTAAAAATACTTTTAATCAATTAACTGAAAAAAAAAACTGTCGACACTAACAGAATACTTCCAGTGCAGTATATTGATCACAAAAATAACACAAAAGTAGACATTCACAAACTCACAAGAAACCCAACAACCCACTTAAATAAACCCCCACAGCCATAAACAGAAGATTCACACTCATACATGCACACCTGTTCACAATCACTGCTACCTACTCAACCACACACGGACTAATTAATGTCCCCATTACCACATTTGTGGACCCTCACCAAAAATTTTTGAACACACTAATCAATTTACTAATCATACTAACAAAATTCAAAAAAGATGGGGGGAAAAAAAAAGTTTTAAAATTAATCTCTACATTACTGGATTTCCAGAAGTTATTCAAATTGGTCTCTAAAAACTGTACTATACCCACAGTCACCTATCCAAAGTAAGAGAAGGCTGGTATTATTGCATCTCTGCCTGTTCATCACAAACGATGCAGAGCGTGCCATCACAACACATCAACAGAGGTAGTGAAGTATCAACCACTGACAGCAAAAAAACGTAGCGGCACAAGAGCAGCAGCCCCAAATGGGCATCACAGCAATGGCAATACCAACACAGTCACGAGTGGACACTGAGCCCAGAAGAAACGACTGAACAGAGAAATACTGGGGGCATGCAATGGAGCCGGGCACGTGCTGCTGTCTGCTAGCACCTTGTCCTTGCTCTCCTTTGCTCTCGTCAGCCATCCCCAGCTGGCATCTGGCTCAGGTTTGCCGCCTTGATTCCTCCAACAAAGCCCTCGTAGACCAAGCTCATTAAGCTGTCCCCCAATGCTCTAGCCAAACACCACAGGGGATGGAGGAAGATTCGCACAAGCCCTCGCTTTCACAGAGTGTGGAAATAAATCCAAAACAGGCATTTTCATTATTTCAAATTCAACCTCATTCTGTTTTTTTTTTTTTTTTTTTTGAAAATCAGCCTGTTTTCTAGGCACCCCTTCATTCTCTTCTGAGAGCTTTGTGAAAATACAGTGGAAGGGTGTTTTAGCGTGTGGGTAAGAGTGTGTGTCCGTGCCAGCCTATATAAAGGGGAAAAAAAACCTCCCCTTTGTAAGTTATGGGAACACTTTGAGACAGATGCAGGCAGTCATAAATTATAGGCTTCATTTGCATATTCCTGGCATAAGACATTATGCAAATTTCAGCCAGTTTGCATAATGGATTCCTCTTGTTGCCTCAGTCGTTCATGCTCCTTTTTTATTTAATAATGAAAGAAACAGGGCGAAGAAAGGGAAGAATGGTGCATTTAAGACCCGCAGTTCGCCACGCCAGCAACTCGAGTCACTAACGGAGACAATAAAAGAGAGGGTGGGAAAAACAGATGCAACAGAACCAAAGCGAGACAGGGAAGGACTAACTATGCTTGCAACTTAAACAGTTGTCAATATAACAAAACATGCAGATGTACATTTTAAAAGGCATAAATGTGGTGGAAAGGAAATGGGGCAACACAGATCGAATGAGTGAATTTCGAGATGCGAAGAAAGCAAGCGCTGCTGTTCTGGCATCTGTGTCCCTGTGTCTCTGTTCTGCGCCCGTAATGAATCAGAGACGGCTCGACTGTTAGCGTGGGCTGCAGCCTGGCTAATTAACTACAGTGGAAGACCGTGGTGGATGGAGAAGAGGCACGTTATTAAATAATTAAAAGCGACTCCGCCTGCCGCTTTTAACCTCATGAGCTCTGTTTGCACATAGACGAAAAAAAAAAAAGGAAATGAATAGGAAAGCAGTGCAGCAGCGATAATTACTAAATTTATGGCAGTCATAGCTAATTTGGCTATAAGCTAATAACGAAAACAAATCATTAAAATTCAAATACATTTTGCATAATGGCTGTATAAAAAATGGTTTATTAATTATTTTGCCAGTTATAAGTTGCGTTTAATCCACTGTGTCTAAGGAAAAGTTACATGAAAGCGATGATTAAAATAGTGAGGGGTTAACTACACTGGACTGAAGATGTAGCAGTACTGGGGAGCTGCTGTGCGTTAGCATGGGTGTGTGTGTGTAGTTTACAGATGGGGGGCAGACCGAGAAGGACGAGGGATGGATAGAAGAAGGGGGTGGGTAAGAGGAGCACTTTGATTATTTATATCAAAATGCCAGCGCAATACCCTGGCGTGAGATCAGACAACTGAGTGTCAGCTCGCAACTCGAGAGCACCTTAGCAGCAAAGTACACGGCGTAGCCAGGGCACAGCAAGGCGTGGAGACGCACCCAGGCACGGCACAGGAAAACAGGCGATGCCAGGCAATGGGAGGGGTGGAGAACGCACCACGATGGACGCGTTAGCTTCTCGATTCGCCAGGCAATTAGCCCGTATGTTAATTAACATCGAATCTATAGAACAAAAACATGCATTCGGTTAGGGGGCTGAAACGTGGAAGAATCGCGTGCACAAGAGACTGAGGAAGAAAAGGACCAGAAAACAGAAAAGACGCAAAAACGTGGCAAGACATGCTGGCACCGTGCCACCATTCTCTGGTACAACCAAGCAAGCTCTGAGCGGTTTGACAAGAAGAAAAGGTATTAACATGGCGTCAGCGATGAGAAGAACCAAACATTTTATTGTGCTCAATATTGATTGAGGCAGCCCACCATGACTGTTAAGATCGAGGTTGAGCTGGGCACGGAGATCAACTCAGGCTCAGCTTCAAAATTAACAAGTATGGTACAACGTATCAAAGCTGCCACTGAATAAATATGCAAAATGTACTTTTGGATATTTGCAAAACTTCAAGTACAGAAGGTCTTCATTGGTGGGTAAAAGGGGTTGAATGGGGTTGTGTGTAATCAGCTACGTTTTGTTTTTCTTCACCATAGTGCAGCTGTCAGTGACTGCAGAAACCGACTGTCAAGACAAACTATGGAAAAAAAAAAAACCCTACTGGGGGGACTAAAGACCCGAGGAGAAAAAGTTGCGGCTGAATGGTGCATTGTTCTGGGGGGGTGATTTTGTTGAGGGGTAGTTGATGCTGGGGAGGTGCATGAGAAGCCCCTCCTACTTCCTCAATCCACACCGCAATTTTCCCATGCCAGGCAAGCAGCTGGCAGACGCCATGCCAAAGCGCTGACTGGCAGACCTAGCAGATGGCACTCCGGCAACATGGACGCAACAAAAGAAGACATGCCACCTTTTTCGGTTGCTTTTTCGGAGTTCCCAGGACCAAGGAGTTGAAGTATCTTCGAATACGGGAAAATGAAAAAAATTAAGGGCTGCAAAACATCACATCCAACGAACAGGATTCGACACAAGCTGGTGCCAACAGCGGAATAATCAGCGACAACAGACAGAAGAGGCAACACTACCGATGATTAATTACAACTAATAAAGTTTTTCTCGTTAATTACGATGGCGGCTTCCGAAAAACAAAAAAAAAAGGATTACAAATAAAATGGGAATAAAAGGACTGAAACAAAACAAAACAAAATCAGCAAGCCGCTCGATGGGGGAGACGTTAAGAAAAGGGGCGCCTTTGTGCCAGCTGCCCCAGCCTGCTGTTTACCCTCAACACAAACAGTCATGTCTTGTCAAATCCCTTGGCAGCCTTTGCAGCAAAACAATATGTGCTGCGGGCAGCGTCGCCGCAGATATTGCCAACCTGCCCACTGCCTGCTCACAAGAGGGGCGCACTGAAGAAAAGACCAAAGGGACCGTGCCAGCAACTAGACAGCAGCTGTTTACAAAAGACGAACACAAAAAGGGGGGAAAAAAACAGCAAACATGAGAAGGCATACTAATGAATGACTCCCCCCCAACTTGCTAAAAACAAAGAAAAAAAAACTGCAGTTAGGTATTAGGTTTTTCCATGCAATAATGAATTTATGTTAAGGCAAATAAGATTTTCTACTCATTCTGGACTATTAACTTACTTAAAAAAAAAAAAAAAAAAGGCAAGAAACTACACCATGGTATGACACAAGGCAAAGTCAAAGGGGAAAGCAAGAAAGTGTGTGAGATTTGTCTACATTCTCAGCAATCACCAGGGAGATGAATGGTTCAGACTGTGGGCTCCATACACCATCCAACAGTATGGAACACAAGCGGGGGAGATGGCACACACACCACAGCCGCGCTGAAACTTCACTGAAGGGCACAGGAGACAGACACCACGAGAAGAAGGCTTGCGCGGAGGGGTGGAGGTACCCGACACATGAGCCCACCCGCAACTCCACTCGCTAAGAGGGGGACACCGTGGGAATTTGCCCACCACCCCCCCTTAATTTTTTTTTTTCCACCCTATGATTGCCAACCAATCAAGCAACCTCCAAATTCGTTCGGTTCGTTTTTCTTTTTTCATGCATTTTATTCAGGAGGTACAACAGCAATCACGGCTGCACCAAAAGATATACTAAAGTGTTGGGTTGCAAGGACTCGATACTTACAGTGTTCCCGAGAGTGTCGCAGTTGCAGCAAGGTCCGCTGGCATCGGGCACAGAGCCAAGGATGGGCACCGCTGTGAACACACAACATGGAAGGAAAATGGTTTATTTGTGTCACTACTGTTGGAAAGCAGCATCATTGAAAAACTTGGCTCCAAGCATGGCATGTGGATATTCATAACTTTTTTATTTATTTTATTTATTTAAGTTACCACTTCTTTAAATTTTCTGGTTAAACAACATCAAAAAATATTTGGATTATAAACTAAAGAAGTCATTTTCAAGGAAGGATTATATGGTCTTTGTGCTTCAATACACTGTTTGTATCATTACCACAACAGAACCACGACTGGCAATAGGAAGGAATACTTCCATGGCATCTTTCTGGGCATCTCAACAATCGCCGCTGCAACCGTGCAAATGTGCGATCATACAACAATTAAATCTGTAATTTCTGCCTGTAGTCTCTATTGCACAAAAAACAGAAATAATCTTTTTTTTTTATTTTAAGCATTAACGAGGTCAGGATCATCTGCCTTTTACTTTAATTCCGCGGGAAGTGCTAATTGTACAACGTCTTAATCATCCAAATGGCTTACAAAAAAAAGTGTTCATAGTATGCAGGAGAGAGAGCGAGAGTGAGAGAGAAGGGATGAATTTCTTATATTGTGTCACTGTACAGTCATACAGTACCACAGTACTGGAAAACAACCAAAGAAAACTAAATGCTTGCTCACGGAGAATCGTCCATCCTACATCCCTCCTAACAAAGCTCTCCCATCCAAGCACCCTGGCTGGATCTTACAAAATAACTAGGAAATCATGCAAGGTTTTTTTTTTGGAGCTCTTGTCTTTGGATTTTACTGTCGTTAAAAAAAAACTGAAGAATTATCCTTTTTACTGTTATTGCAAACGCTCGATACAACGGTTTCCGTAAAGGGCTTCAGCTAAAACGGACCACAGTGACCACTGCACCGGAGAACTCGTTAATGTCCTCAGAGCATAATCACCATACAGCAGGATGATTTTATGCATATTTCATTTGCATATCATTAAATCGCCAGGGCAGCACACTGGCAACGGGCTGGTGAGGGAGAGCGGAGAAACAAAAAAAAAAAAAAAAAAAAAATTAAGAGGAAAGCGTCCAGTGATAGTTGTCAGGACCAAGGTGCTTTGGCGACAATTTACAAATTCATTTTCATTTGGTGTTAATTTGAGCTTCACGCATTAAAAAAGTGGATTGCCTGAGCGCCTAACGATCTACATATGCATATCTCTACAACTGAAAATGCGTATCTGCTAACCTGTTCATTGCTGTGTTGTGTTTTACAGTACGTATGTTTGTTGCCTCTTATTGCGGGAGTTGTTGGTAAAACTGGTAACCCTGCTGCACAGTTGGAAAGTGTTGCTGTGCTGTGATCACTGTACATCTCTGTTCTGGCATACTGATCTGAGACAGACCCTTCAGCATACGGACGGCTTTCATTAATTTTTTAGCAGCAGTAAATGAGAGCTTTAAAGGAGGTGAGTGAGTGCGAGAAGCAGGCACTGTTCATTGGCATGGCTTGGCACAGTAAAAAGGGAGGACTCGCCCGTGGCAAACCACGTGCTGTATGGGATACGGGGTGAGTTTCTCTGAGAGTCCCAACCATCAAACAGAGTTCTACTAATACATGTTCATGAGCGTAAAAGACAAATGATGAGTTCGTTAACGATGTTTCTACTTCGTAAGGGTCCACTGTCACCTTTGCCTGCTGGCTCTTTGTAAAGAACACAAAGGGTACACTGCCGTTGGTTGCTGCGATGTAACTGCACAGAACCCATGGTAACTATGAGGTGACTAAGGCAGTAATTATACAAAACAGAGCAGAAAAATCCATTGTCTCTTTCTCAGAAACCGTTAGAGTCACATTTTGTTACAAATTGTACTTTTTATTTACTGCATTTACTCCAGCGAACTCTTTTCTGCTTTAGAAACTTATTTTGTTACCGGTGTCCAAACTTTTGCCCTGTGTGCTCTTCTTAGCTCCCCCTATTAGATCTGAGCCCTGGGGTTGTGCTATAAATATTCAAATTAAGTACGATTCACGCAGCGCACAATTAGCCATGTTTATTAATTGCAGTAATGAAGGCTGGCGTCTGGAGGCTGGCAGGGCTTTCAAAGTAGACAGAGCAGGGCAGCGCTTTGGAGCATAGAAACATGCAGATGTCGCTGTGGTCCTTCAAAAACCTCTGGCAAGACAAGCACAGGCAAGAAGACAGCAGGTAGGAAAGCAGTCCTGTAACACTGGGAGGAAGTGGTGAAGTGAGTGACAGGGAACACAGACAGCATGGGCTGGGGGTCCTTTTTCGAAGAATGGTGCTAGGGCTATGGCAGGGCCAAAGCAGATCCACAGCAGACCCACTGCACAGGCAATGGCAGCCTGTGAGAGGACACATTACAAAGAAAAACCTTGTCAGGATGCACAAGAGCTTACAGTTATTATGGAGCCCCCATGTTTCAGGCTGGCATTTGGTCACAAACTAATTATGGGCTAGAAATGATATAGTTCCTATGCAAACAAAACACAAATTTAATCTCAAACAAGTTGACTTCACACCCTTGCAAACTTTTAATGGTGTAACACTGCTTCTCAAAAATGGAAACGTCCATATGAGGAAAAACCAGCACACCATACTAGCAAGGTACTGCTTGGTGACAGGAACTAATGGCAAAGATGGCTGAGGTAAGGATTTGTAAACAAATATACATGTTAATAAAGGAGACAGGCCTGTGCGTTACTTTATGCCTTCTGAGGTGTCCATATAATACACTGCATTAGAAGATCAACAGACTGACCCTAGCTTGGGTGCTTAATTCTGTGACAGAAACATAGTGACCCAATCACATTTCATGTTGCCACAGTGATGGCTATGCATTAAATGGCTCTTGGTAATTCTGTCAGAAGAGTATTAATACAGATTCACGCTCACTGTGGCCTGCAGTCTGAACAGCTTTTTATAAACTTCGTTGAAGGTCAACTGTCAGTCATCCTCACAATCTGATAACTGCCTGTCACAGGACACAAAGACCTTTCATTACAAGCAGCAGAAATGGCTTTTAAAGGAAGTCATTGTACCTAAAGGACTGGGCCAAGACTGTTAATGTTAAAGGCAGTAAGGAGGGGACATTTAGCTGGTCTGCAGATGACCTGACACACTGCAAATGACACACAAGACACCAGGAGAAAAACCTACATTCTCCCAAGATAAATCGAACTTCTAATCTGGTAACAGGCACTTTCAGTAAACTGAGACCTCAATCATAGTTTAAACATCTTTTAACAAGTGGTTATTATTCATGAAATGTAATACCCTAATTTTGGTTATCTCGTCTGCAAGCAACACCAACACTGCAAAGACAAAATGGGAATATTCTAGTTTTCCAGCATGCTTAAATATCTCTGCATAGCAATGTGTTCACTCAGGAACACAAAGATCTAAATTCATCTTTCAGCACCAAGTGAGACTGGGATCCAGACAGGCATCAGAGGAAACTGGGAAGGACAGCAGGCACTGAACTTAGGTTGACTGTGACACAGGAAACAAGACCAGATGCCGGTGTCTTAGTCATGCAGAGCACATCTGAAGGTCAAATGAGGGCACTGGCATGGGCTGGGCAGAGCTGGGAAGGGGAGGGGCTTGGGGGCCCAAAGGCATAGCTCATATATCCCAGCTCATTACTGCACAGGTTAGCCTGTTACACATATTCTGGCACTGCCCCAAATACTGTTACACCTGGCCCTACTAAAGCACACACACACCTTTATCATCATCATCATCATCATCTCCTGTTCAGCCTAGAGCTGGCTTGACTTTATACACATGACAACATTATTAAGAAAACACACAAGCTGTCAAACAGCAGCACCTTCCCAATCAAGGCACCAGCTGGGATGTCAAACATATACCTGCAGCCCTGGTAATCTGCATCAAGGAAAACACATCACATATTTTTACCCTATAGTTGCATTTTGTCAGAAAATTGCTGTATGTAGCAGTAATGTCATTTTTCTTTGTTTTATTAGTCTATGGCACAAACTGAAGCTCTTGTAAGCACCAACCATAATTAGCAGTTCACTTGCCAACACTGAACCACACCAAAGTTCATCTGCAGCTATTAAATGTCACTCACATACAACTGTCTGGGAAACATAGCTGTGCTGCATTACCCTGGAGTCTTCTGCCAAAAGTAAAACTTAACAGGCACTAGAATATTACTGAGAGGACCACGTGACAAAGAAAAGCCCATATGAAAAAGAATTAGCTTTCAAAATGAATTTTTGAATGCTGGCACTTATTTAACAAAAAAGCTGTTGAAAATGTACTCTAAATATCCCATAATGATGCCAGATTTCACAAATGTGCAAGTGCGACAGTGTACTGTGTGTTTCAGTTCTAGAACAGCAAAAAGTTGCATAGCTACTGTGGGACTGTGGATGAGCAAACTCTGCATTTACAGAAGAGAGAAACTAACAGTGCAATATTCATCATAGCAGAAAAATGAGTACTGCAGGCACTCCACAACAGAGGTGAATGACTATAGAGACAACTATATGACAGAACATCGTCAGTAACACTGTAATCAGAAATCAAAGAAAACAGAGTGACAGAGCGGGAAGTGTTACAGTTTCTCCAGACAAGAAGATAATGAGTAAAGCATATGGAGATACAAACACAAACAGCACCAGGACTAGCTATCCTTTCGTGTCACTGAGTCCACTATGACTGTCTGTGCTGGTGGACTGGATTTCCTCTCCACTGTCTCAACTGGGCATAAACGGCTAAAAAACATACTGCGATCAAAGGTCGCAGGTGCTAGAAATTAACCCTGAAAAACGACTGGCCTCGTCCTCCAGTGAAATAGCAGAAGCCTCTCCCTGTGCAGCTGTTTAAACGTTTTAAATCTGAACACTTGGTTTGCATTTCAATGCAATGAATGAGAGAGCAAAGAGGACGCATGTACTTAATAAGAAATGACTTTTCTCTTTCTGTCTCTTATTTCAAGGAATTACTTCACATGTCCATACAGGGAGGAAATGGTTAATTTTAAAGCAAGTCAGTGGGCTTTTCATTTTTAATGTGCATATGGGATACACAGTATACAGGTGCTTTGGCTGGTTCCGTCAGCAAAGTGAAAACACAGGCCTCTGTGTAACACACACCGCACTCTCACTGTGAACCAGTCCACTCACATTAGCATCAGCAGGCAGCGGTACAAACGGAAACGTTATGGGAACGTTTGAGCTGAGAGTCTTGACATGACAAGTGGGGGGGTGATTTACAGCAAAAGAGAAAGGGATGGTATATTAAAAGTCAATTCAAAAGGCCCTGCCAGAACCTCAGCTAAAAGAAATGACAGAGAAAGCATGACCACATTGAGAAAAAGGTGAAAAGGTGAAAATAAGATAAACAGACAAGGAAGAATAAAAAGATGCTGAGGACAGATAAAGGGGTCAGAAGAGATTAAAGCTGTTCAAAAAATTTGTACCAAGGAAAGGTTCACAGTTCAAACTCCAGGAGTTTGATCAGTAAATGTAGAAAGTGAAAAAGGCAATTGGAATATTGTAAAAACAGCAGCAACCAGAAAAAAAAAATGTACAACATAAAATAACCAGCCTGGGTAAATTATACAAAGTATGATGGTGTTGCAAAAACTACCTTAGCATTCATACCACTGTAAAGAAACTATAACATGGCTTTGACCCAACTCTAGGGAGAGAAAGGCACGAAGTGCACATCAGTTACTTTAATGAGTTAATACAGTAGTGTCTACTGTACTGTACTTCAGCCCACACTGTGTGCTACAAGGCTTTAATACAGAATATTCCTTTACAGTTCCCCCATTAAGCACAGGGGCAAATTGCATTTTCAGAGTGCTGTTTTCTAATTTGAACCATCCATCATTTATTATTAAAGAAGGCAAAAGAGGAAGTCTTGCCCAGGGCAGCTGTAGCGGGGGCCCCCACCCTTCCGCAGAAACAGCCCACCTTCCTGCATCCCCTTATATTTCCTTCTTATAAAAGAACACACATAAATAATGTTCCTGACAGTGGATGTTCTGGATGCACAGCGCTCCCCCTACCACCACCCAGATGCGTGTAATGGTTGAAGTGGCCCCAGAAATGTCTGTGAATGTTTCCTGTCCAGACAGAGGAAGGAGGGTAGGGGGGGAGGTTGACAAGGAAAACCATCCAAAATCCCTGACATGAATGAGAGTGTGTCTGTGTCCTTTGTTAATCCTGTTTGGCATTATCAGGACACAGCAGCTAAAAAATGCAATTAGACCACTCTTTCTCATGCTAATCAGTTTGAAGGTACAACAGCCAGACACTGTTTCTAGCTGGTCCTCTCTCAGCTCCACCTAGCTCTGTCTTTCTCACTGGTCACTAAATTTGCATTATTTATTATATCCGTGGTTAAATATTTATGACAATGTGGAACATGGTTACGTGCCTGCTGGTGCTGGTTAGCCAGTTTTTCTCACTATGAACAGTGGCACTGATTTACCCGACTCAGGCGCAGAACAACCTCAATATGAGACAATATGTGGTGGTGCTGTCAATAAACTAGGAACCAACTGGTGGCACGGTCTTAAAGAAGGTAGTTGCGGGGGCAGTCCTCGCTAAGCATTAAAAAACTTAGGTAGTCATAACTAAACACGAAACAGCTGACAATGTAGGACACGTGGGGGCGTTGCCTCAACAAAGCATGGAACGCACGGGGGGTGTGGTCTTAAAGTATACGAAGTGGAGGCATGGCCTTAACTAAGCAAAGTCTACACAGGGGTGTGGCCTCAAAGTACGAGGCAGTTGGGGTACGGTGTCGGCAGTGTCATACTAACATGAGTCAGGTGTGATACGAACCAGGTTCTCTGAGCATGAGACAGCTGGAGATGAGGCACTGACAAAGTGTGGGACTACTAACGACATGCCCATGAATCAAAAGAGTGCTGTTTACACAAGGGTAAAGCACAAAAAATATGGACGGAGTGTCAGCACAGCACAAACTGAGAAGAAAAAAGCACCAGCACAAAGGGTTTCCGTTATGTTGTTATAATGCGCAAAAAGTAGAATAATTTGGTTGTGTGGCATTATCATAAACAGCCATCCTTAAAGGTATAAGAGTACTGAGCTATTATACAGATCGGTGGTAATACTAACGCTTTTAGAAAAAAAACCAATGTATCACTCTGTATGAAATGGCTTTAAATAACTCCACCTTCTTTTCACAATGGCAGATTTTAAATAAATATGACTGTGCTGTTTAAAGCACACTTCAGGGTCATCACATTATATACAAGACAAACAATGATTGCCTAATTCAAATAGCGACTCGCTCTGGCACACTGTCTTTAAGGTGGAAAGATTGGAAAACAGAACGCAAACGCTGTCATGATGTACACGGTGCCCTTGTCAAATGTCAGCCAGAAGGTATGGTACTGAGCATCGTGGCAACAAGAGGACAGAGACACAGGCAACACAAGCATTCGCAAGCCCCGAACACCAAGCAGGAAGACGTTTTGTTCCAAAACACAGTCCAAGCACAAAACCAGAACTTGGAACAGTTTGGCCTATGGATAGAAACCTCTGGGCACTGAAAGGGAAAGGGCTGTGATGATAAAAAAAAAAAAAAAAAAACAAACAGTACAGTCATGCAAATGTGGGGCACTTCTAAGTCACAGCCAATGGGTTCCTCTATCATCACATGGCAGGTCATTCTGCCTAGCTACAGACAGACTCCACTCTCTCCTGGGAGGAATAAATTTAACACGTTTCTTCAGCAGCGTGACGCCAGGACGAAAGGTGGCGATCAAAACGGTAAGATAACAAAATAAACGCTTATGATTTTCAAAGGTCAACAAAATTTAAGCTGACAGGAGTAAATTGGAGAAGAAATGTTTTTTTTTCCCCTACTTTTTTTTAAACACTGAAAGGGGTGATGTGAGCGAAAGGTGAAGCGTTGGATGAGACTCGCTCTACCTTTAAACTGAAAATTCAATCTCATGCTGCTTTGTTCCTTAAAAGGAAATCAGAGCGCTGAGGCAACCGCTTTGAAAGTCATGAATAAACATCAGCTTGCTTTGCTACTCATACATCATACATCACAAGACCACACTATCTAACAGAGAAGAAGCCCTTGCCAGGAGACAAATGAAAAGGCAGTGAAACGACTGAGCCAATCACATGGCTGCAAGGTTTCAATGGAGCTCAGGGTGGGTGGGGTCTGCTCCTCCTAAAACGGATTCACCAGATAAGCACCGTTCTATGATGCACAGCTTTAATAATGGTAGCAAAAAATAAATAAAAATAAAAATACATACATGAAACAGCTGCTGAGCTGCTGGGCCTCCTGCGAATGTCTCACACCTGGATTCTTTAGCAGCATGGCTGCTCATTCGAACCCTGCTATCTGTATTCAAAACACCTTGATTTCTGCTGTAAACTAAAAAGGTGCACTCTCATTCACGGAGTCCCTATAACAACAGTGTAATATTTTAGTATTCTTTAAAATTAACTCGACCTTTACAAAATATATGTATATTTAAGAAAATACACAAATTACATAACTGGGGTTACAATGTAGATTGGTATAAAATGTTTTCTATGCTTTACATAATAGTTGAACTGAGCTGTGTGTGTAAGGTTTTGTGTTGTGTGTTTGTTCTTTTCCCTTGTCATTCCACAAACCTTGCTGAACACCTCTGTCTGCAAGACCTGAAGAACAGCTAAAAAGACATGAATGTCAAGTACACATGCCTGAGCTAGTAGCCACTGGAGGCGGGTGTTAATTAGCATGTGCAGAGACGTGCACCTTGATGTGTGCACGACTGGCTGTGTGCTGGAAGGGTTTTTGATCATTTTTAATGGCCAGCCTTTTGATGTGGGCCCACAACTCCCACTCATTCCCTGCAGGTGTCATTTCATTCTTTCACTTCAGCGATCAGTGTGCGCAGAACCCTAAAAGCACGGCCCATTAGACAGTGCAGAGCGTGCATGCGCGCACGCACACACACAGTGCTTCTCCCCTGCCATCATTACCTTGTCAAAGCCAGGCAGCAGAACACAATGAAAGGGCAGTATTAAGAGAATTGGCAAAATCTACAGCTACATCTGCACACACTATTCCTATCAAAGACACTGCTGGAGGTTTTGGAGGGTGGTCAACCAGTTCACCACAGAATAACATGTAAGCTCCTACAACAGGGTTGCAACACGAAAGAGGATTTGACGGTTTGTCGTTGCCCAGACTACATGAAGCTAAGGACGACTAAAAAGGATGGTATAGAAAAACAATAAGAGGAGAGGAGGGGGTTAAAAACACTAAAGCTCTGTGGAACCAGGTGGGGGCAGCCAGGCACTGCACTGCTCCATGTAAGTGGCAATTTGGGGAAGGGGGGGGGGGGCGTAGAGGCATCGCACTCCCCAACATGTCCATAAATAATTCACAGATACCAAAAGCAGAGAAGCGATATTATCTGTTTATTCAGCATTGCTTACACGGAGGAGGCCCATGTGAATAAAACTGACAAACCACTGTAATGTCCTCTTCTACCCTTTCTAACCAAACTTACTGTGCCATGTCTATCCCTGTACTTGTACTCCAGCCAAAAACCGCGCCAAGAAAACACCAGAAATTCATTAACCGTCACCAGCTGCTTGCTTGGCCTTAACGTGTTAACAGTAAATCTCCATTTACTGAGCTCTCTCACCTTCAAATGTACAGCACAGATTCCTAATTCTACCCGGCAGTTTCTTACACTTCCTCAGAGGCCTCTGAACTGCTGGGCACCGAGTCAGTCTAGCAGACAGGTAAGTCTGCTAAGAGCAACTAGAAAGCTGTTTTTATGACATGTGAAATGTGTGCAGAACAGTGCAGTGTTCATTATTTATAGGGCTCTGGAGAGCGATTCCTCCTGCAGCTCCCAGACTCCTCTTGTTTTCTCTACAGCAGCTGAAAGAGGGTACAGTTCATGGTGAAGTTCATTACTTCATTTCCACACGGTCCTTTTGTCCCCTCTACCTATGGGTGTGTACTAGGGATGCAGCAATATGAGTGGCGATGCAAGCCATGCAGATGGACGATGGTGTTAAGCTGCATGCTTGCTCTGTGACATTTTAACATAAAGAATGTTACCAGCACAAACTGAGAGAAATCTGAACTTTAAGCAGTTGTAATATTTTCAAATAAATGTTTTATTTATAGTGTCGCTTTTGTCCTCGTAATCCACCAGATGATGTGTAGTATAGTAATACTGACTAGTCCTGATAAAAATTTAATAGACCAAAGGGGAAAAAATTACAAAGGAAAAATGTTTGTGAACATTTTGGAAACTATTTTTATGTGATATGTAATAAAAATGGAATATTCATGAAAAAATGCATTTTGCAATTTACACACGCGTTGCTTACACGGCTTTCCTGGCTGGTTCAAGGGCCAATACATGTCAGCATTTGCCCCAATGCCAGTCCATGAACCACAGTATGGGAAACTACTGCTTACACAACTGCTAACACTAGCAATATGATGCAGCATTTACAGGGCCACTGCAATGAAAAGCATATTTTGGCATTGTTTTTACTTGTTTTTGTCTCGTAATATCAATACGTAATATCAAATTTATATACATGTATATGTATAAATCGACTTGTGAACCCAGTATTGTGAATCAAAGCGTATCGTGTGCCGAGTGCACTGTTACATCCCTAGTGAGTACGATAACATTTCACTGGCAGCGATTACAGAATGCTCTGCTTATGTGCCCCTGTCAGACCAACTAAGGTAAGCCTGAGTGGCGATGTCACACCACGCTCTCCTTTCTGGAGCATGGGTGCAAGACAAAGCGAAGGAGAGCACCATTTCTGAAGAACACAGAGGGTTTTCCTACCGACACCGCTTGCACATGGCTGCACTGCACATGCCCAGAGTACTGCTGTACCAGGTCAGACACCCTCCCATAGAGGGGCCGCAGGCTTGAGAACTGGGAATCTCATCACACAAATACCATACGCACGCTGACACACAGAGCATACTCAAATGAGCTTAATTCCCTGAAGCAGGCCATGTTCAGTGGCAAACAGGTACATGTGAGTATTTATGGAGAAATATAATCCAGCCATCTAAAAATACTGTTGGATTGAGGGTGTTGTTACAAATAGCTGATCGTCATTAAATAAAAGTGACATGGGCAGTGACAAAAAGGGTTCAGCGCTGAGAAGACCAGCCCAGGAGCTAGAAGCACAACCATACTGTTGCTATAAGCAAAAAACAGCTTACAGGGGGAGGAAGTGATGGTGCCACTCACAGAGGTCACGGGACACGCCTCTACAGAAATAACGCTGCACTGAAAGACACCCTGACAGAGGCGTGACGGCTGCGGTAGCCATCGGCAGGAGCTGCAGCTCACTGGGAGAGAGTGCTCTCAGAGCTCCAGCTGACACACAAGAACAGCACTACACAGGACCTGCGGCCTAAAGTAACACCCACACGGCAGCCATTTGCACACTTTGTAACCAGTACCTTCACAGCAAAAGGTTAGGGCTTCATTAGCACTCTGGCAGAGGCAACAGCCTGCTCTAATCCCAGAAACCCGCCTCGCCTCTCTGCTGTTACCACTGAGATTCATTTCAGGCACATGCGAGAGCGCTCAGGAAATTGTCATGAGGATCCCACGAGTCGACGCATTAAAGAAACAAACAGCTGGGTCTGAGCAGGCGTTTAGCGTATACGGTAACACTCCACGTCGCAAGACTGCCAGTGATTTAACATGCTCTGTGGAATTATGACACATCCTTCCCATCGTGAAACAGTCACAACAAATCCACAGGGCCATACTAAATACGACGCTCTGTATTAAGGACACTGAAGTACAAATTACAGAAAGGCACTAAACCACTGTCACTCAGAAATTATTAGCAAATTTGACATTCTGCATCAAGCGAGTATTCAAGAACAGAGGCGAGTTAACCACATTGAGGAGATGAATATGACAGGAGGTAGAGGGACAGGTACGCTGGAATTCTTTAAGGAAAATCCCAGGTTGGTTTGTCATTGCTATATGTTATATGGGTATTAAAACTAAAATGATTAAATGAGAAGCACCTGCAAGAACAATGAAAGATCTATTACAAGAAGATACAACACTGTCCAGGTAATGAACATCTGCCTAACAGCAGGGCATTGTGGAAAAGAAAACAGCATAAATTCCTAATGCCAAATCATAACACAAGATTAATATGGTCTTTATTACTCTCAGCACCAGATTTAAAAACACAGAATGTGTCAGTGCTTCAACTGGCTGTGCTGTAGGCAAGAGCTGTCATGACGTCAGCACCTCACTCTGTGAGATGGAAACAATGAAGCCGGTTATTTAAAATCTTAACACAAGGTCTGCTTGCGGTGAATGACATGTCGCATTCTAGTGCTCTGAATGCATCCCGTCCGTCAAAGCGTATCGGCGCGCTGGCCACGCCGCTGCTTATTGACGCCTGAGCAGAGCGGCAACTGAGCCGTCGATACTTCTCAAGCTCATCAATACATGCATAAGTGAGCAGCGGCCTCGCTGATTCCAGGACTCTCCTCAAGGGCCCGCCTTTACACGGGAAGGCTTTTGTCTGTGGAAACAGAGGGGCTGTAAAGCAACGCACTGAGCGAGTAATCAATTCCCCTCGGAGCACTTACCGCCAGGGCCTTCTGCAGACTCTTCACTCTGCCCTCGGCGTGCTCCTCCACGTGCTGAACCGTCTGAACCAGCGCCGCGTTCTGCTCGCTCAGATCCTGCACCAGAGCCTGCAGTGTGTCCACTTTGCACTAGGGGGAGACAGAGAGACCAGTGTAAAGGAAGAGGTTTTGGACAGATGACAATTACAGCTCTGATACTGGCCATTAATGAAGCTGCACAGGGATGTACTTACTCACAAAAAAAAAAAAAAAAAAAAACAAACACAAGCTCAGTGTCACTCCACTTTTACGAAGGGAGAATTTTACTAAATGTTAAGCGATGCAAAAAAAAAAAAAAAAAAATGAAAAATGAACACGTGAGTGAAGCAGACACTCCTCTATGTGCGGTTTGGTCCCAAGGTCATTCTTTGGCTCACCACTGAAACTATTACCCTCTAAGTGGAAGGAGTCAGCATCCCAGGATATCCTAAATTATGTGAAATGCCACACCGGACTGGCACTGCAAATGTCTGACACTGATGTAATTTGCCAAAAACGTGGCGGTGCTGGTGTCACTGAAACCCTGCTCTTCCCTTTAAGTGGACCTCCTTAAGTCGAGCTTTATGTCTACACAGCATGGTTTCTCCCAGTGTCATCAAACATTTGGCCAGCACTGTAGGTCCACAAGATGGACTATATGGTGTGCTGAAGACATCTTTACAATTGCATTTCTAAAAATGTGCAATTTCTTTTGGTTGTAAAGAAATAAAGCACCTTGTAGAGCGCAAGGTTTATAATGAGGAAGAAAAAGCTGGACTTTTTCAGGCAACTAAAAACTCTAGCAGAATAAACATGTCCTTAAGTAGTGTTCTCTAACTGCTACAATACTTCTTGAAGTTAATAAGTGGGATAAGTGTTCTAGAACAAGTTATACCATGAAACCAATCACTAAATAAAGGAATGAACACCTTAATACATAGGTTAAATAACAAAAATGTACAAATTAACATTTGTATCATTATGTAGTGAACAGTATGAAAACACAATATTACATGAATACAGCTGGATTTAGACCTGCCCCCTCCTTTTTCCTCTATTTTATGTAGTCATTTAGCAAGGCTCATATGACAGTATCATACACAAATTAAATCAGCCCTTGCATGTTAAAGCGGCATCTTTCTGTAGCTGGAGCACACAGCAATACACCCACTTCTGCTGGCGTGTGAGTCAAGGGCAGAGTCCCATTCATTTTCAGGCCCATTTCCTCCAATGATTAGGCAATCAATCAATCCCAGCCTTCAGTTTCGCAAAGCAGACAGGATTATCTGTCCATCTCTCCCTCTCGCAAACACCGGCGCATTAACATTGGATCAAGTATCACCCATTCGTAATGTCTGCATCGCTCCACTCATCGCAGACGTCTGTTCTCCGCTCCTCCCTGTCTCTCAGACACCTGGGTGTTTTTCAACAGACCCAAGGCCTGAAACCCAAAACACACAGAGCGTAATCCCAATCACAGAATCTCCTCAGGATGAGGCCTCAGTGAAACAACAAAGTGGAAACGCAAAGAACCCCAGAAATCGACTCCTGCCATGTACAATATAGAGATTGCACCAGTTGTTTCTAGGTCTAATTTTTAAAAAGCTTTTGACCTCCGTCTATACTGGAATCCCGCACCAAAAATTCAAGGGTAAAATAATCATATTCCTTGGCCACATTATTTTTATGTTAAACCAACACAAGAATATTACTTTCTTTTATAGACTGCCATTTAGTGTCAGGATACTATGAAATTCAAGAAGCTAATATTGGTGTCCATCTGTATAGAGGATGTTACTGAAAAGAGCCATATGATGTCACCCATTGTGTCCATACTGCTACAGCCACCTGGGTATGAAGGACTTTCTGCACATTCTAAAGTGGGCAAAGACAGCACTTAAATTTGTTAAAGGAATTTTACACATCAAACCAATTAGTTATTATGAATCAATTTTGCCAGGTCACTTAACATGCTTGCACAGAGTAAGGTAACATAACCAAGTAAATAAATTGATACTGTATCTAATTAACATGGTGTAAGCATTGTTAGTTGAATACAAAAAAAAAAAAACTCTTAACAATGAATGAAAACCCCACTTAAACAGAATTAATGTTAATTTTTATCTCGTTAGGAGTCTCAACCACATTATCAACACTCTTCAAAGTTTAAACTTGGTTTAAAGTCTGCCTTACTTGCAGTCTCTCTTCTAAGCTGTCACTTGATTGGTCAATCCGCTGAAGACGTTCACGGTACAGTGCCTGGAATTCAATCAGAAGGTTCTGCAACTCGATGTGCCGCTTCATCCTGTCAGAAGTCCCAAGATATCTTGAACTGGATGCGTACTCTATCAAAAAAGGAACACACACACGCACACAAACCAAGACACGAGTCGTAAAATGAGCATGTGTGGGGGTCCTTTCAGAACACATATCGATCAGTTCTGAACACTGAAAAGAAATGCTATTTAAGGTGCACTTGACATTTTAGCAACTGTCTGAACTATGCACAAAGACTCCATAGAGCATGGATTCAGATACTACTTCCCCACACAATTCACGTGGAAAAAAATAGACTGCAGCTCTGCAGAAAACTTCCAAACTAAAAAAAAAACAGCAGGTTTCAAGCAAGAAAAACTCAAGTGAAAGAGCTATAAACAAGTGGCAAGTGTAAGGCCTATACAATTCATTTACTGAAACATAACACTTTTTTGTGAGCTGACATTTAACCAGCTGCACTTACAATCAATCCACTGTCCTGTAAGCATATGAGGGGTGACCTAACACTCTTAACAAAGGAGGTTCATAAACTTTTAAATCCAAAGACCCAAATGAAAATCATCTGAACCATTTTGGGACCCAATAACACAAGAAATTATATTTTATAGTCCATTTACCAGTTACTGTTGATATAATTGTTGACCCATCACAAGCAAGTGCACCAACAAATGCTCCAAAAAAACCAAAATACATGCAGCCAATCAAAATGTGAATTTAAGACAAAGGACGCTCCCACTACATACGTTATTTGTGTGTGTATATAAACCCCTTCCAGTAACTACTCACTGTACTTTGGGATTAAGTGTCTAAAATCTTCAAAATGCTCTTTGTCATTATTCAGGCTACTGGGAGGGGTTAAAGTAAAATATAAAAACGAGCTCAAAGAAAAACTGTGTTCTAACCCATGCTAAAAGGTAATTCATGATTCATACTGATGAAAAGCACTATAATCAAAGGAAATGTTTGACTGACAAATAATTATCCACAAGACAGTCTATTTAAAAATATTATTACAGATTATTTGTACTTGCAACATGGCTCATCTAAAATAAATAAGCAGATATGTAACCTAAGCCAATAATATAAACAATAAATAACTTGTTCTATGTAAGCAATTTGAGCACATTTTCTGTAGAGTAAATAAACAGAAGACGATCAAATAAGGTCATCAAGGGGTCTTTCGCAGGATAAGTTCAGAACAAGTAATTATCACAAATAAAAAGAGAGGGTTATTATTCATCAAAGAGAAAGTGGCCTAACATCTACATGAACACAGAATTGTCAAAATATTAGGATATAATCAGTGATTCCTCATTTATTATACAGTATAAAAAGCCTTGACTGTTTTCACAAATCGAGCCACTGTTTTCTTTTAGAAAGTAAAATTTACAAATTCACTTTTTCCTGTAAATGGGGACTGCCCAGTAATTTTATTAGCTCGTGAAAGCTACTACAATTATAGGAATCGTAAACAATTAGAACTAGCTGCACAAACATATTTTGTCATATTAAAGGCCTGTAAACAAAATGCTTTCATCTGGGCAAAAAAATACAACAATTACCAGCAAAGTTTTCAAAATATTAACACCACAAATTACTGTGTCTCTACACCCAAACTTTTCAACCCACACGTAAAACACTTTTTTTCTTTATTTTAGGCAAAACGTCTCAGATGGAGGAAACCTGAAACAAATGTTCTACATAACAAAAACACTGCCATATACACGCACATTACAACTCGTTACAAACGTAAAACGACCTTAATGTTCTATTAAAACTCCTTCACTTAGGTGCTTGCCACCAATCTGTTTTGTCCAATCATAAACGCAACAAACAAAAAAATGCATTTTGGAGGCATTGAAAGCTTGACGATGTAGGTGTGCTGGCTGACTTTACCTGCAGTTTACCGTTATGAACGTCACGTAGCTCGCCTGCTAACGGCTATCTCTGCTCTCCACTAACGCAAAGGTGAGCTCTGCTTTACTGCACAGCTACCTGTTGCACTACTGCTAATCATTTCACCACGTCGGATACTGTTGTTCTTGGCTGTGCTCGAAACTGTGTGCTTTAATAATTTTAATACACCATGCCTGAACACACCCAGTTATTCACTTGTGCTTTACCTCACGCCTAACGATTTATAACTGCACTTTCTCTGCCTGGACGGTAACCCGCCCTGGGGCACCCATCTCGCGCTCCAGCCACCTGCACATCCTGCTCATTTGCACGTGCAACTAACGAACGGGAAAATTATCCAATCGGCAAGCGCGCTTCCTTCCATTCGCTGCGACGGCCAATCCCGTTGCAGCATAGCTACAAACGGGCGTGGTATATAATATTTAATCCCTCATAAGGATTGGGCCCATAGAAACGTAAATAATGTATCACGTGATCGGTCGGTGCGTGGTAGTTTTAGAATGTTATTGAAACTAACATTAAATGTTAGTTCGCATAGGACATTAAAGGGGTTCTGCAAAAGACAGATGAAATGAAATAACCGCGTCAGATGATTGCTGGTGATATTGTGACACTTTTTGTTTAATAACTACTTCGCACCATTTAATGTGATCTCGGGTGGTTTGGTAGTTGCATTAATCGTATCAGCTACAATGAAACCTTCATGATTAAAAAAGCAAAACTAGCTATAAACAGTAAACGTGGGACTAAATTATATTGTTGCTGGTATGAACCTCAGTAGAAAAGGCCTGGTTTACAGTGTCTGGTAATGCAGGCAAATGTAAATAACGAGTAGGCTGCTTTATTATTACATGAAATTATTTGGAAAATAAAGCAAAATAGATTAAAATATGCTTTGTCGTTGTATTACTTGAACGGAAATCTTATTTCATCAAACATGTTTGCACTTAGTGACTGAAATAATAGTCTGAAAATTGAATGGAGTCAACAAACACAAATTTCATCATTATGGGTGCGAGTGGAGGACGCTAAAACGTATATGATCGAGGTCTATGTTAAAACAATCTATACCAGTTTACTGAATATTATGTTATTACTCAGGTCTATAGTTTAGTCATCACAATTTCTTTCTCAGCGTTATCTAGTATTTACACATACGATAAGTAAAAACTAATAATGCTTTTTTGCTGTATTCCTTATAAACTGTATAGATACTGTATAGATTTAGACTGCGACAGCAAGACAAGTCCGTTTTACGTTTACAACAGCTACGTTACTTTTGTGTATCATGCCTTTATAATGTGGTAAAATTGTACATTCTGTAGTTTTGGCAGAAAAGAGTATTTGCACCTTAAAAGTTACATTTCCGTTTTAAATGTGTGAGAATTAGTGCTGCTATTACTGTTAGTGTAATTAACGAATTAATTTTCCGTAATTAGCAAATGTAAAATTATTAAGGTAAACGATGTCTGGTATGAACAGCCTGAGCTAGTTTTATAACAAAAACCCAGTATGTTGCTAAATAAAGTGCTAAACTATTTTCACATTTTTGTGGCCATTTAATAATATTTTAATTTTGAATTCTCCAAGTATTACGTTGAATAATTTAGCTGTTACTGTGTAAAAATGCTGAAAACAATAAATATAACACAGCATGCTACTCTGTGCATATGTGTAGGAGATGGTCAACTAAGCCATGATAAATAGTTTTTTTTAGTGTTATGAAAGGTACCTTTTAACAAAAACATCAATGAATTGCTCCATAAACAGCATTTTTCTTTGTCTGCCTTGAAAGAGATGAACATTATAAAGGCAGTCTTTTTTTCCACTTTGTTCCTGAACTAAACCCCTTTCTTATTAATAGATAACTGTAATAATAGAAGAAGGGTGAAAGACATTCATGTCCATAATGTCAAGGTTACATGAGAATTCAGTCTGTTTAATTTACTCTTTTGTTGCTCTAAGTGTTTGTGAAAACTTCAGTTTAAACTCAGGAAGTGAGGACAGACTGGTTTGTTATTTTTCCATTGGAAGGGCACTGGCAGCAAAATGATATAATAACAATATCATATAATATAATGGTCATGACTAGAGGGCAAGGAAACTTTTTTGGACAATAAAAAATATATGCTGAACAAGACATCCCTGCTTGAACAAGGATATTTTACAGTTTATCTAGAATCCCTACAAATAAAATGAAACATATGCATATTTAGTCATTATAGCTACACAAAAAGTAATTCTTTAGCATTGTACATGTTAAATATTATTAATGTCCAATTTATTAGAAGATTTTTAAAGTGTAACTGATAATTGAATATTTCAGTTTAAACAATGTATTGCACACATTTTGTGACTTTGATGAAAACCTTCCAAAGTTAAAGTCATTATACAAGATTGTCAGTAAGCTGTTGAATATACAGTATCCACTTCAAAATGGATTTAGGTGAAAAGTCACTTTTCATGATGTCAGTTGCAAAACAATTTAAATCGTTGGAGATAATGACTTGCAACAACTCTGGATTCTCTCAATGCACATTATGTGTAATTGCCTGATGACATCTTGTTTATTTGTTTTACTGTTACAACACAAGGTTGCAATGAGGTGCTACATAAAGGAAACAGCTTTCTGCACTTCGCTGGGAAGACACTGACTCCCAACAATTCTGCAGAAATGAGGTAAAACACCATCTTGAGCTCTAATGCTTCTTGGCGTGTGGTACAGCTACCATGCGAGTCTTTCCTGGGTGCCCAGTGCGAAAGGCTTGGTGGCAATGGGAATCATCAGTCTGCTTTATATTTGGAAGTAATTAGAATTTTTCATTTCTTCAGAATGAGCCTGCAGAAAGACAAAGGGAAGTGCTGGGATGACAGGTTAATTGCAGAATAATACCCTTCACTATGATGGATTTTGGTGACTTGAGATGTCAGAATCCATTATAGCAAATTTAAATTTGCAATTAAAATGGGATGTGGGAAGCTGGATTCTTCCTCTTTAATTTTCTGCTGCCCCCACCCACCTGCCCACTGGTGTTATTAATACTCAGCATTCATCGCCCAAGCTTTCTGTTTCTCACTCCTTAACCTCCCAGCTCTGCTATCCAAAAGAAAATAAGGATTGCTCAGTATTTTAAACAGCAAGTGTACTCGCAAACACACAGAAGTGTAAAATCACTTCAGAAATGCAGTTTTTTTTTTTGTTTTTAATTCTGCTGGGTTTTACATTGGGTTTCTAGGCTGCTGATGTTTTTTTAACTAAACAACAGATGATTTTACTGCATTATGCATTTGAATATTTTACTCAATAAATTCAGATTATGGCCCTCTCCAATAAGATCAAACAGCAAACTTGTTCGATGCATCCATAATGTTATTGTGATGACCATAGCATTAAAATAAAATATCAATTAGTTAAGAAAATATAAGGTGTCATACACATGCTAATTTGCTATAATGCTGGATGTAGTGTGAAAATTTGTTTTGGGATTAAATATATAGAACTATGAAGTGGCTGCTAAGGAGGTACAGGGTTGTCACCCTAGCAGGTCTTTCCTGTGGAAAAAAAAAAAACCAACAAAAAACCAAGCCCCTGCTGAATTGGTATTCCTGAATCAAAACAATTCTGAATAACACTTTCCTATGAAAAACACAGTTAACATTGGCAGAGTTTGATGCTTTAGTGTCTAGTGAAGAATGGGATATGAATCATATTGTATTAATAAAAATAAAATGGTGAAGAGAGGGAGGAAAGCGAATAGGACGTGTGTCTATTTTTCTACCATGTTGGTACAGCAGAACCCACAAATAAAACCACCAACATCAGCTGTTTTATTATGGGTCAAAACGTCAAATGGGAGACGAGGGAGGTTAGCCGATTCAAACACGGGCGGTGTGTTTGTGGGTGGAATGGTTCTAAAAGCAGGGATGCAGAGAAGGAGTGAAAAGCAGAAAAATTTGTACAGTAAATGGTACAAAAAAATTTAATTATAATGGAAAAAATTTTTATGTATTTTTCTTTATTGCCCCTCATACCCTATACACCACCAGTCAGCCATAACACCTTGTGCCCCCCGTCTCTCGCTCTCTCCTCCCTGTCCATTTGGACAGCTGGAAACAGGATTTCATTCGTTCTGCTGTACTGCTTTGCTGTCCCTCCCCACCCTGGTGTTGTAATGGGATCTGCAGAAATCATTCAAAAGCGAGATGTAATTTACTGCTCACTGTGCAATGCCCCTTCCTTCTCCACCCCCCCCCCATCATTCGCACAAGGTGCCCTGCAGATGAACTAATCATATTTGAAATATTATTTCTGCTTCTTATTCCTCCATTTTATGAACAGCCCCAGTATCCTGACACAATGAATTTAACCCTTTCCCGGTCACGATTTTACCAGTCATTACATGGGTGTGTGTAGGTGGTGTGTCATATACACCAAGGGGAGAAAATATGTTGGATGAGAATTTAGCATTTTCTTATTTTTCTTTTATCATCACTACATTTCAAACATTATGTTTTCTTTAGTGAAAGAAAATCTTAATATGTTTTTTGAACACAAGGCCCTTTTCTTTTGTTCCATGATGCAGCTGAAATGTACTTTAGCTTTAAAATCAGACATTGATAAAATGAAAGGTCCACCCATTATGCAAAAATGATTGAAATGACAGTATACCATAACAAATTTTACTTCTAATATAATACAATTTAACCCCTTCAGACCCCAAGTCCACTGTAATAGCAAAGACATGCTTTGGCATAAAAATCTTATTTCAGTGTTATTTTTTATGTGAGATGGGTGAGATTAACCTGGAAAGAAATTATGTATACAGTATAATAAGGTTAATGTTTAATTATTTTCAGTGTTATTGTCTATAGTTTTTTTTTCCTTATTTCTTTTGCTTATGGAGTGTCCCTTTTCATGTTTTAGAGATTTATGTCTCCAAAAATAAAATAATAGTAATATTGGAAAATGGAGCAGAGGATTGTTTACTGCCTTCATTTTTACAGTTTAGGTCAGGCAGCGTTTATTAACAGCACACATGCTCTGACAAACACCATTTCCTGCTCATTTTCATCACTTTCAAAACTCAGCACTGAGCCAAAAAATACTGATGTCCAGACTAATTCTGAACATCTGTGGATTACAAGATCCTTTTTAATCCATTATTGAAAATGTGCAGGTGTGGGTGTAGGCTAGCCTCTGAACATTAATACATAATACACAGCTAGAGTTATTCATTATACTGTTTGCTCTGCACCGTGTTCTTGCAGCTCAAAGGATACTGTCACCTTCAAGTATGTTCCAGCCTGTCTGCGGGGACTCTGCTGTCTCAGAAGGCGAGCCATGGAAACACATACACACGCACATAATTTAATGTGATAGGACAAGCAGTGTTGTGGTACTGCTGGAAGGGTGTAAATCTTTAAATACTACATAAGGAATGTATTAACAGCAAGAATGCTGTTCATATCAGTGTAGAGATCGGCCATTTCACATTGATCACCCATGTTTTGATCAGTTTCCTGGTGCGTTTCGTTCTAAGAACTTACACCCTAATTTATAAGGTGAAGAACAAGAGAGAAAGTGGTGCACGGGATTGTGGGAAAGTGCCAGGTGCTCATTCTCAGCACTTCCTTTCGGTACTGCACATCACCCTCATGTTATTCTTAGTGCTGAGCCTTACGCTGGCTGCATCTTTAGCCATCTGCAAACACACACTGTAGACTGATATGAACAGACGAGCAGCTGAATACAAAGTAATGAATCACTTTCTATACCACTAATGGGCGGAAAAATAACAGTAGCCACATAAAACGACACTTCCCTGTTTCCCGAATTAACAGCTGAACAGAGCTCACTGAATAATAGGATGTAGTAATTATAAAAATACAGGCTATTCTCTAGAGGTGCAATACCTTAGTGTTTTTTTTTGGTTCAGTGTATCAAAAAAAGTTTCTTAATCAGCTGTGGTTCCAAATTCACAATTTTTTCCTGTCTTCTGAGACACAGTGTCTCTGTCTTATATTGCAAGTATACCTTTCAATGCCTTCAAGTCATTAGCTTGTTTTAAGAGTCATGCTTGTTTATAGGACCAGTCCTCACTGTGTGCAGCAGAAAAGTGAGGAGACGTTAAGAAAGAGCTCTCTTAGCATGTACTACCTCAAAAGGAGCATTGTCAAGTTTTACATTTCTTAGAAGAGCGCCAATGAAAATTTGCAAAAATTTATATAAATGTATATTATTTGAGAACATATCAATTTAAATATGACTTAGGAGACAACAGGAGCACACAGCTTAATGATGACACAAAAGAAATTCTCGTGTAAATTCTAGGCTCTGTAGATGTTTAGTGCAGTTTGGAACAGGAATGTTTTAAGTGCAATTAAGTTGGTGAAAAAACAAATACCTAGTGAAATTTATTTGGTTAATTTATGAATAACGGTCAAATCTGCATAAAAGAGTTTTCTGTCTAATTAAGCTTTAGCACCATTTGTCATGTACTCAGTTGTGCAGGGCGTGGAAACTATTAAGTCTTTGTTAATTAATAAAATAATTATTGTTAGTGATTAACTTTTATGTTGTGCTCATAATTTAATGTGCATAAGTAAATCAGAGGAAGGCATAGTGATGCTTTCACATGCTATTACTACAAATACACCTCAGAAAATATCTGAATTCAGAACTGTCATGATATGCTTAATCACTGAGTGATTTAATCAGCAGCTCAATTAAGCTTAATTAATTTAGAGATCAAATGGGAGAATTACAAGCATAATAAGTAAGATGCATGACTGACAGCTGCTGATAAAAGTAACCACTTCAAGACAAGCATTTGAATCGCTTAACCATGGAATACAGCACTACATAAACTTTATTCTGAGGAACTATCTGCCACTGGAAACCATTGTTTAAAATGACTATTTAAATAAGGATGATGTATAAATGTAAGTTAAGACTTTGGAAACTTTTTGTGGTACATTGTTTTGTGGTACATATTCTACTCTACTGCTGCTCTCATAGTGTCAGAAAGGATCTGGTAATGACAGACAAACATCAGGATGCCTAACTCATAGGTAAAGCCAGGTACAATCCCGTTACTGTTTATGCACACCACAAACATAAAAATATGTAATTTTTAGCCACATAGGCTTTACAATAACAAGACAATGAAAACTATAACTTATGAGTAAATTGCTGACAGGATGGTGACAGGGTGAGGAAATTGCTGTACAGGAGAATAACAGTGACAGGATGGTGACAGGGTGAGAGGAACTGCAGCACAGGAGAATAACAGAGACAGGAAGGTGACAGGATGAGGGGAACTGCAGTACAGGAGAATAAGTGACAGGCTATGACAGGGTGAGGAAATTGCTGTAAAAGGCCAGGATGGTGACAGGGTGAAGAGATTGCTGTACAAGGCCAGGATGGTGACAGGGTGAGGGGAACTGCAGTACAGGAGAATAACAGTGACAGGATGGTGACTGGGTGAGGGGAACTGCAGTACAGGAGAATAACAGTGACAGGCTGTGACAGGGTGAGGAAATTGCTGTACAAGACCAGGATGGTGACAGGGTGAGGAGTTTGTTGTACTAGTCCAGGATGGTGACAGGGTGAGGGGAACTGCAGCACAGGAGCATGACGGTGGAATGATCCCCGGGGTCCTGCGTACATCTGATTTCTTGCCCTTGAGCACTCCCTCGACAGCTCCGTGTTTATAGCCATCTCAACACCATTATGACAACTCATTACTCATCTTAATTGCTTGCACAGAACGGGGGGGGGGCTCCATGCAGTAGCTTATGTGAATCAGTGCTGCCCTCTGTCAACAACAAGGACTGGCTCTTTTACATACACAACAAGGTAACTATGGGGAAAAACCATGACAAAAGGAAATTTACAGTACAAATACTACATTAAACCATACCCATTGTTTGTCAAATTACATTAAAAAATGTTGTCACAAGCAATACATCATAAATGCATATTACAATTAAAACATAAATCTGATAAAGTGCCAAAAAGAAAGAGTAAGCTTTAAAGCAGAAATAGAAAATATGGAGATAAATGTCTTCTTTTGCTGATAATAAGTGCTAGGTATCTTATCTCAATTTTGTCTTCTATTCTCCCACCTTGAATCCCTCTGAGGACATAGTGAGAAAAGATAGACACACCAAGAAAATATAACCAATAGAAAAACAATATTAACATGTATGAAACAAGCAACCTATCTCAGGAGGACGACAGAGAGAAAGAAAGAGAGCGAGAGGCCGGCACTCTCTGTTCCTCGTAGCTCTCCTTCGTGTCAACTGGAATGACATTAGATGCCAGAATTTGTTTGTGCTCTAATGACAAGTAACAGGGGATTGTGGTCTCCATAGAAACAGCAGAGGCTCAATACATCATACCTTGTTACAGTAGTCAAACAGGAATGTTTGGCCAAAAATTGATGGATCAGGAATGGAAGGGGGTGATAGACATAGAAAAATTGTCCAACATTTGTTGTATGGAACTGATAACAGCTGCATTTAAAAGGGGGCTTATTAACTTCAGACGGCTGCAGACCAATAAAATTAATGTGCAGTGACCTTGCCTTGATTGTGCTGCTAGTATGTTTGTGAAAGCTTTACTGTAATACGGCTGGGTGGGGATGGGGGGAGTGTTCTAAGTGGACCTTGAACCTCATTGTTTGTGTGGCTCATATACGGTGGACACCAAAGCACACACATCAAGGTGAGTGAAGTTAAAACACCTGAACTAATCATATGCATACCATTTTTAAAAGCTATTTAATTTTTTTCTTTTTATTATTGAAGACTCTAAAATTTAGAAAGTTGAATTTTTAACTTTTATATATGCATCAAATATGAATCAGGAATTATATGTTAGACTGTCTAATATGTGATACACATTTTTTTGGTGCAATGATCATCTTTACTCATTCATGATGATTATAATATGAAGTACATATATAATGGAAAAGCATGTGTGTTCTGTTTGTGAAAATCCCTGTCCTCTCTGATAAGCAGGAAGGTGGAGCTCAGGCACTCTGGTCGTGTTACACTCGTGTGTGTTATGACAGTGCGCTGCACCCTGCCCAGTGTGAACTCTATCTTATGTCCTGTTATCTAAATCATTGCTGTTTCTAAAACATTCAACACTTTCCGGTTTCTCAAAAAGCAGTTGTTAAAATGTCAATGGTGAAACTAGTTAATTGTTTAATTAAACATTTATCAACGTGGTCAACAAGCAGGGTTTGGTCAATACAGTATCACCTATAAAAACAATTATTCATTTAAATTGAAAATAGAGTACTGTATATTTAATAAATTTATATTAAATATGGTATGATATAGTAATAACTAAGAGCATTTAAGTAAACATTTCCCAGAAATTTTGTTCTAACTTCCATAGACACTCATGTGAGTGAGTCTCCAGCATGAGACATGATCTAGTCTTAAAGACAGATCAGCCTTACAATCCCCTACTAGGCAGATCGTGTTTATGCAAGAAGTGTCCTTCAGGTGGTTCATCTGAGTGGGAAACTCAAAGATGAAATATTAACCAGTCAATCAGCTATGACTTCAGGTTGACTTTGTTCTGCTCAGTCTAATTAACTAACTAACACAGCAGTGCCCTGGAAATTCTAACCTCCCATGATCCTTTGAGATTTTCAGTGTATGTTAAAGGTAACTGTTTTACAAACCCACTACACAGTCCATAATTTTAAAAACACAAACTGCAGGGATGCAATTCAGTAATTGCCCCAAATTGATGCATCTCAAGGATATAATCCAACTTTGTCTGCCACTTAAGCATAGTATCTGATTCAAACTGATTTCTTTCCAGCTTTGTTGTGATATGACTACCTGTATTTAGACTGGTGTTTACATTTCAGAACCTCTCCCCACAATCTAGCAAGAAAACAAAACAAAAAAGGGAACTGATATTCATAAGGCTATAAATAATTTATGAAAGGCAAAATAAAACATTTTACCTCCAATCAAATGTAAGTGAATTATCATGAAGCAAAAAAAAAAAAGACAAGACTAAAAACATGGTGTATTTTTGCACACAAAAATCAGATAAATCAGTCAATGGCATCTGCATGTAAGTGACATGTGAAGCCATACTAACTATACTGTGGTCTTGATTTCTGGAGGATAAAGAACAGAACTTGTCATTAAAGCAAATGCAAGAGTGGCAACACTCTATTGTCTGCAGTTTTATACACACACACACACACAAATGCTTACATTACACATATAGTACATACATGCTTTTTGATAGAGAGTTGAACATTGCTTGGATACATCTTCTTAAGCAGAATGTTAATTTACTGGCATTAAAAATATGTTAACATTTGTCTGACTAGCTGATTAGATTGCAATTACAGCAGAGCTTAAACGGACTGATTTTTTTTATATAATGCTTCTGCTCTATGTGACCTTTTCTTAAGAACATTAGTTTAGATGTTATTGCCAATTAGAAAACGTTAACCTTACAGACAAGCTTGAAAAATTGTGTTTCTCGTGTACACCATCTTTAAAAAGTGGAGGAAAAGGAAGAGGAAAGTCTTTGTGAAATAGTTATATCTGCATATCTTTTAACGTAGACTCCCTAATACAAATGCACCCACACAATTTTGAAAAATTCAGCACCCAACCACATAAATGAAAGTGACAGAAATTAAATGAAAAGAGCTGCAGGTCAGGAGACCTGAACATTTTAAACTGTCCTTAGTGTTTGTGAATGTGTATGTGCACATGTGCCCAGTGGTAGGTTGGCACTCTGTCCAGAGTGCACCCTGCCTTAGGCTGGCTGGCATAGACTCCAGCCCACCCACAGCCCTGCATAGAAAAAGTGGTCTGCCAATGGATGCATAGTTTCTATTTATAAGAAATGAATCAAGCATCTTAAAACCATCAACCAAAATAGTAATAATCAATAACGTAGATTTAAGATAAGTAATAATGTTTAAATACAAAACAAAAAAACACAAACATATATTCTCCATGTTATTTCCTTAATATATAATGGAAAAATTACATTTTTGTTTCAGTCACTGATTTTTACCTTTTCTAGAACTTTCCTGGCTTTGAACTTTGGTCGATTTCAGAGATGCTGCTTTCTAATGAAACATAGTAGTAGAAAATAAAATAACTGATTTGTGTTTAGGACTGAGTCGATATACTGCTGTACTTTGGTCTAGTCTAAATGACACAGAAAATATTAAAGTCTTGAAATATTTTTACAATTAGAGCATGAGGACCCCATGTGAGTTCATTACAGTGGCGGTTCCTTTAACATTAAACTTTAAGGTAACCGACAAGAATTAGTGTCTTCAAGCACTAGAAAACCTGCTGTCTGACAGCGAAGAACAAACGCCTCTTGCAGAGTCACCAGTTGATGCTACCTGCTCATTGTCAGTGATTCTTGATGGGGGACAGTGAGGCCGTTGTTTGACTGTCGGCAGGTAATGACAGCATGGGCCACTGCTGTGAGCGTGGCTCTGCCCGCGTTGCCCTGGTGACCATCGGGGGCTCTCTCACTCCGGGAGGGGGGGGTTGCTCACACAGCCTCATCCCTGTCATTACTCATGACAGGTGACCCTGAATTAGTCTAACTGGTCCTCACAGCTGAAGTGCAGTTCACATCTGACACTGAATAGGATATGAGGACGAAAGATGAAGACGTGGGGACAGACCTGAGAATGGAAGACAACATGCAATTGTTTATATATGGTCCATTTTATAATTATTGTAAACAGAATGTCACAACCATTCAGGGTATTTATTGTTGCATGTTTTTTTTTTTTTTTTAGCTCTGTGTGACTGATAGTATTGTAATTTGTTCCTGAGGAAAAAAAAATAAAGGAAAACTAAAAGGAGCATTTTCTTCTATCAACTTGCTGGCAGCTGGTCCATCTCTTGTACATACCATTTTTGCAGAGTTTACCTCAGATTATCATTACTTCAGACTTTGTGGCATTTACAGTCATGAAAACAAAAGCCCTTGGAGCTGATTCTAATTGAATTTGTTCCGGTGCAAAAAAAGGTTGAAGTAACAAGCAAGTCGTCTCTATAAACATTGCACAGGACTTTGAAAGTAAAAAAAAAACAAATAAGAGAGAAGCCATTAGATGGATAAAGACATAAAAGTGGATCAGCGAGCGTAGCAATCACGGCCAGTATGAGGCGGGAGATATGGAAGGCCCCGGAGCTGTTTCTCTGAAGTGCCCCTCAAATCAGCGTGGCCTATCTGATTGAGCAAAGGGCAGAGGGACAATAATTAGATATGGTCCTGTACTGCCAAGGTGGGGCCTTCACCTCCAGGGCAGGAAAGCTAAAAAGACAGGCCCACGTTGCTTGAGGCGAATGTTACACTCAGATGCTAAACCAATTTCACACTCTGTGACTTAGGTCAGGGTGGCACAATGCGAAAGCCTAAGCGCGGGTGCCATCTGCTACTAAGCTAGCAGGAAACGGCCCGGCTCCGGCTCTGATCCGATTATGGTGAACTTAATTCATCTGGGATGTACCGTTGCGTGTTAATTGGCTCAGCGTGCCCATCACATCTGCCTCCCTGCTCACACACTTTTGGTCTCTGCCTCCAACTACTACGGAGGGCAGAGATTGTGTGTGTAAGTACTCGGGGGCAGGCACTTGAGATACACTTTTTACTCCACATAAAAAAAAAAAAAAGCTTTTACGCATGTGCCCTGTGTGGGCTATAAGCAACGGAAACACACAGCAATGTGTATGTGTGATGGTACTGCCATGAATCTGCCTAAAAAGAAGCTAAATTTTATTTAAAAAAAATTTAAGTCATTAATGTTTTACTTCCTGAACTAATGTGCTCATACTCTAACTTCAAAGAGAATAAAGAAACTAAATTAGAAATTAATTACACCATTGATCAGCTATTTGAATTTAAGGTGGAAAGGTCCAAAGACTGAAAATAATCAAGGTTTTCATTATAATGTAGATCTAATTGTACTTGCAGTTATGTTTTTACACACTAAAGTTTTAATTAAAATTAAGAGTAATTAAAGCTTTTGTCTTTCACTCAGTGTACTAAAGTTGAGCATGTAGACAAAGTATTGTAAAAATTTGAATACAAATTCAGTGAATATCCTGTCTTGGGTTGCTAGGACACTATTTCTTATCTAACTAAACTGACATTGACAAGCAGTTCATATTTTAACCTTAGTAAGGTACACACTTTAAATGTCTTCAGCACGAAGATCCAGTTTACCGAATTGTTTGGTCAAAATGTTGCACACCATTCAAATGAACTTCTTTCATTTGTGAAGACTCGAACACCCTAAAAATAGTTTTAATAATAGAACTTACCTGGCATATCACATTGCTACAAAAAATGGCTCCAAATTTTCAAGTCTGAATCTGCACTTCGACTGAACACTTTGCTCTGAATTATACATGATTAGTACTAGAGAATTGAAAGCAATTCTACAGTAGTCACATTCAAGGATGCCATAAAAAGACAGAAACCTGGAACAGGGGCCCTCAAAAATAAAAACATAGTATAACATCTCAATAACATCTAACATTTTTTGTGGAGCCCAAAATCACTCGCTCCACATTAAACACAATTACAAGCCTAATCTGCAACAACATGAACTAAAATTACAGTCTGGAAGACATAAGCATTATCTTTCCAGGAGTCTTAGGTGAACGACATCCAAGTTTAGCTGTTTTACTGATATTACTAACAGATTGGCAGTAATGGCTATGCCAGCAGACCTGGGCCAGTGTCATTTAAAGGCATGTAGGACTTTATACACCAACAGTGCACACAACACACACCTACATGACAAGCAGGTGAACAGCATGGCAATGGAACAGTGTTTGCTTTTTACACAGACCAAATGTATATACTTGCCTGATTTCTCACTCATAATTTTTTTTCTCCCCCAATTCTGAAACTGGACGATAAATCTAGGCCTGTAGGATAATCAAAAAATAATACAAGAAAGAATCTATCATTCATACCTGTAGTTGAACTAAGAATATTTTTCCCCACAAAGATTCTGAAATAAATTAAACAACCAAAAAAAGTTGTTGCATTTTAAAATAAATGTCTTGATAAATATGCCTCCCATTCGCAATACCCTGTTTTTTCATCTATTCTTAAAAGCATTCATTAATTTTTCTGTGAAAAATTACCTCAAATACAGTAGTACCACATTCTGCATAGCAGTGCTAATCCTGTTTGGATAATCACGACTCATTTCTATTCATTCCATCCAAACTTCAAGAAAAATATTCTGAGAGACAATATATTTTTGCTCATAAATTTTTAATGTATTACAATGAGCAAGAAACATACTTGAAGTATTTTCAAAGTAGTATATTCAATGACCATCTACAATCAACTTAACTAGGACAACGAGGATTTTGTGACAAAAAATTTTCATTAAAAGTCTGAAGGTTTCATGTGGTTTTTCTGTCAGTTTTTCAATGTCATTTGGTACAGGTTGCAAATTTTCATCATATAATTACAGTAACAAAAAAAAAAAACAAGACTACAGCATATAAAAGACATCAAGAACAACATTTTTGGTTTAACTCGCTCTTTTTTGTACATTGCAAGGCTGTATTACTACCCTCAGATGGCTCGTCTGGAGCCAAAGCGTCATCTTTGAGAGGCTCGGAGAACAAATTAAACACAACCTGGATAAGAAAAAAAAAAACAAAACTAAAATATATATATATATATATATATATATATATATATAATTTGTGGCAGCAGGAGTCATAGAAGACCAACAGCTCCATGTGACAGTTCATCTCTAAAATGGAGCAAGCCATTTATTGGGTTAGATGGCTGTCCATTTTGGTTGCCTTAATTGTTTCTTAAGTGATAACGATGGACCCTTTCTTCTTAGCCAGTTATTGAGATGGAAACGAGACACCCTGTGAGAGGCCATGTGACAACTGTCTGACAGGGAGGGAAAAAATATATATTTGAAAATCAATTTTTTAAAAAAGCAAGAGCTTTAAGTAGCAAAAAATACAGGAATGGAGAGAACCTGTGGAGCCAGCTGGAGTTCAACATACGTCTACGTCTCTTGGATTCATCATCTCATTCTTCAGAGTCTGGTGCCCTGTTTACAGCTTTCCACTTAACGGTGACTTGGTTTCAGAACTTCTGGCAATTTCATGTTCCATTCCGGTGCATTGAGCAACCTAATTCATTTCACTATGACTTCTCCGATATTCTCTGAACATTTTACAGAGCTCATATTTAACCCGAAATTTAAAGACTGGCGTCTGCTTTAAATCATCTATATCAGTATAAAGATTTATTTCACAGTGGGTAAAACAACTCTACAGCAATACCTTGTTTTCAATTGTTTGTGATACTCCATGATCTAGTACGTCTGTTAACTACTGTGACACTTCTTTGAAGACTTCAGCTGCTGATTTGTATTTTTATCCACAATAAAATACCAATATAAAATTATTGAACTGCTTAAAGCTTTGGCCACTATTATACATTTATGACCCAGTTGCACAAAATCAGTCAAGTTGAAATTTTGACACAGAGATATGCACACCAAACTGAACAAATGTACTGGCATCTGAATCGTTCCACACAAAGTCATGAGTGGAAAAGGGTTTGAAAACCAACAGGAAACGAGGCTCATTTTGCACTACGTTTCAGTGCAATTTTGCATAAATATTCAAATATATGTTTGAGCAAAAAAAAATAAAATAAAAAAAAAAAATCCACATTAGAGGTGGGCCAAAACCACCCCCCCTTTTTGGGCTACATCAGTTTTTCTATTTTGCTGACACATGAATGACTTTGCACTGATGGTCACGATTAAAGCAAAACTTCTCAGTGCTTCAACATAATTCCTTTTACCAACAAGGTTAGAATTATTTTATTTATTGAATTTCTTCTGAAATCCAGCTCTGTGGTTCAGTACATTGAGTATGAAAATAAAACTGGAACTTGGGCTGGCTCTCAAGACAGAAACACACACCTCATGCTGGCTTCATCTGTTGAGACACAGTCGTGAGCGAAAGAGACCAGAACATCAAACACACGTTTGAAACAGATGTTCAGGAATTTATAATAACACAAATGAATAAAATAAACAAAGTGGCAAGGTAATGGTATATTTTAACTATTTTAGGTATTCAAATTCAAAGCACGTGTTACAATTTATATTATGAAGAAAAATATACAGTGAAAACAGTTATATGAACAAAAACTGCCATTTTCAGTCAAGAAAATCATTACTACATTAAAACAAAAGGAAAAACTTTACAACAAGGAAATTCATAAAAATATGAACAATACTTTAGAGGAATTGCGAAAAAAGCTTCAAATCAGCCTCACGAGTCCATGAGATATTGAAGGACAAACACCACATCATACTACCTCAACACCTGAAACGCTGCAATTCAAGGTGTGCCTGATACACAAAAACACACATCCAAAAAAAATTATAGTAATAAAATAAATAATGCAGAAACTAAGAAATACCATTATAGTTATCTTTTCTTCATGTGGGTAAACTGCAATCATTTATAATGCATGGCGTGATGCTCTCTCAGTACCCACAATTCTTCTTTGGACAGTAACACAGACATACCTCAAACTTCAATAAACAAACTTGTCTTTCCCATTTGTTTAATGCTTTGGAATCCCCTCAGAATCTGTTATCAAGTGCTTCCTGTCCTACTGATGCGTAAAACGACAAGCGGCGTATCGCCAGGCAAACAGCCACGTTTAGACTGCTTAACAAACAGTACTGAGTGAGTGATCTGAATAACAGCTGAGGGGCATTAAACTAAACCAGTAGAACAGACAGACATATTCAATGTGTGCAATGTACTTTTTTTGGTGGGCATTATTACTTGTGACTTTTTTCAAGTTAGAATAGACCCCTGTGGTTCTAGAGATTTTTTTTATTGTCACTCTGTACCAGAGCTACATAAGAGGGAATCAGTCCATTAGTTTTGCAACCAAGCATTATAAATTTACACAACGGCTTTGTGACCTAAAAAAAAAAAAAAATCAATGAAATAAAAAAAATAATAATAATAAAAAAAAAAAATCAGTCCTTGCTTAAAAAAATCCAACATGGTATTTGGAATGCACAGTTCTATACAAACATTAAAGATCATTGGCTTTTGACATTGGTCTGTTTAAAAAAAAAAAAAAAAAAACCGGTATGCCAAAGCGTCCTTTGGAACGCATATTCACAGTCTTCAAAGTTCTGTATTTGTTTTTACAAGACATTAAAAGGATACAGCACAGGAAGAGAAAATGGGTTTATTGTTTTTTGTGTTTGTTAAAGCTTAGCCAAAAAGCAAAAACAGCATGCATCTAAGTATTTTTCTCCAAAACTACATTAGCAGCAAAACTGTCCTCAAAGACCAGACCTTAAAATTACATTTTCTTTAAAAAAAATATTTTTTTTGTGTGTGACAAGTTAAACAAAGAGCTTTTTTGTATATCTTACAAACTGCAATGGCTCTATCAGGGTGCTACTCCATAATGCACAGACAAGGGCCCTGTCAGCTTTTTGGTTCTCTTGTTATTTTACGTGAAAAGCCACCTGTCTCCTTGCAAAGAAGCAAAAAAACAGCAACTCTGACGCATACTCCTTTATTTGAAAACCGTTGTCTTTAAAAACAGCCACAAATTCTAAAGAATAAAAGAAGCTTCTTTCATCTCTATGCACCAATGGTGAAAGTATTTTGTCTTTGGATTTCCTTTTCGTTTAAAGCGTGAGAATTATTAATATTAATATTCTTTAATTTTCTATGACCAAAAGTTCAAATGAGAATAAATGAGGAAAAACACACTACAGTCACACTACACAAACAGCAAATGACCTGGCTTGCAGTGCAAGTGTGTTTGCAATGAATTGACCAACTCCAAAATCTATTAACACAGGGTGAAACAGGAACAGACAAAGTTAGACAGTTAAGTGCACAAAAAGGTAACACAAATAATGAATACCTTTTTTTCACCATTTAAACCCCATTATTTTCTTTTGTGTCAGTTATTGACAAAAAAACAAGGATACCACCAAATGCGAAAGTGGCAGTGAATGAAGCATCTGAGGGCAAGACGAAAATAAGGTGTACTTCAGTCACAAGTTCTTAATCTAGTCTATGGGAATGATCAAGACAACATCAAATGAATGTTCTTTACATGGGACATTACAAAAGCTAAAATGTACACAGATTTTTTTTTCCTCAGTCTACCATTACTGTTTAAATTCATTTCCAATGCAACATTCTAACACCAAAAATTTTCATAGCTATCATAAATACAGACAGTTTTTTTGTAAAAAAAAATTCTTTCCCCCATCATGAACGCAGTGGTTTGTGTGTAAGACAGGAGTTTGTACCTCTTCCTCTAAAACAATTTGTTCAGTAGATCATTTTACATCTGCAAACGCCGTAATATATTTCCGCTAATTGTAATACTTTCTGCCTGTTAAATTAATTGTTTAATAAAACAAATATTTTCTTCGGTGAGGAACAAAAAAAAAAAAAAGTATAAAACGAGTTTCTGTAACAGAAAAAAAACTGTGAGCTGTTGACCTGAGAATAAAACACATTACATCATTAACTTTTTAGCAAGCCATTGGTATTTCAACACTTATATAGCAATAAAACTGTCAGATTATTCTCCCATACAGAACATACTGGCTGTTTGTCACTGAACTGTTGCAAATACAGGAGGACCTCTTGTTTGTTGAATGGGAGAAGGGCCTTTTTGAACATTTGTGGCAGTCCATTGCTGTACAGAATACCATGGTTAGAATCCAAAACTTAACCGCATTCTTCAGTGTATATATACATATATATTTAAGTTGAAATAAATGAAAACCAGCATATTAATATGGGAAAACAATCCACTAACATTAAAATTTTTGGTTACAAGCTTTGGAATTGCAGTTAGTCTTTACACATCTTGTCATCCAAAACTGGTTTGTATGTTCATTTTTTTAAACAATTTTAATGGGTTTATTTTTTAAATGTACTTAAATGTTGTCCTTCGTTTGAAAGCTTGTTTACAATCGGATGGAGTCCGTTCCCATACTAGCAAGTTTAGGACTACAGCTATTGTCTTTGAGACAGCTGGACTGCAGTGGTTCCTCGGCTAGGTGGCCCAGCCTGCCCGCTGACTTCTGACCGCTCTCACAGTCAGATTCATCGGTACAGACATCTGTTGGTATCGAGGGCTGAACCCCTGAGGAGCTCAATGAACTTGAGGTAACCGTTGAAGGCGAGGAGACTGGAGGAAAAGAAGAAGCGGTCAAAGAGGGTGCGGGACTGGGCTTTCCAGCTAAAGCTCTGGAGAAAGGGGCCTGGGGCCAAGGTTTGGCAGCAGCGACGTGCGGGGAGGCGACCATGGAGGAGGACGAGGGAGACGATGAAGAAACGGATGGGGATGGCATGGTAGCTGACGTCGCTGGCATGGGAGGAGGGCTGTTGTTGGAATGGGCGGCAGACTGCGAGGTAGGTGTGGCGTTAGGATCGGGGAAGCAGCCCGAAGAGTGAGGTAATAAACAAGCAGCGTGATCTTTGGCATTTCTGACTGAACGCTTCGTTGTCCTGTGTTTGTGCAAGGCTGACTCTAGGTGTTGACTTAGTGCTTTGTCCCCATCCAGTGTGGTGTCACAGACCAGGCAGTCGTACAGGCTGCCTTCCCCTGTATTCCCGCCACTGGGAATCCGGAGCAGCACCTCTTGCAGGTTCGCCACAGACTGACCAAAAAAGCATATGGATTTCACGTGGCTAATGGCCGCCTCTTCCTTGCTGAAGACTGCTTGACACTTGCGGCACACCAGCCGGCACTGCACCTTGGGGATGATGTACTGGTCAAGGTAAACGTCCACACCTTTGCTGTTCTCTTGCTGCTCAGAGGAGAGGTTTTTGCGAGGGGAAGAGGTGGTTTCACATGGGGGGGGTCTTTTCTTGTCCTCAGTTTTCGCTCCGTCTTTGGCAGATTCTTTGTAGTCTGGAGTTCCTGGGGGCTGACAGGACACTGGGGTTTGACCTGCTTTGGGAAGCTGGAGATGCTGCTGCTTCTGCTGCTGAAGCTGCCTCTGCTGCTGCTGTAGAGCTTCCTGCAGGCTCTGCTGATATTGCTGGTAGTGCTGAAGCAGAGATCCCGGCGACAAGCCCATCAGAGCTTGTGACAATGCTGGGTTGTACGGGAATAAACTTTCCATACTATACATTGGCTGCAGGTAGCCGCCTTGGAGAGCTCCTGGTATCTGGGGGCCATAATACGGTGAGAAGCCGGGCATGAAGTAGGGGAGGAACTGACTGGTTAGTAAAGCCGTGGGGTCTGATCCAATGGCAGCTTGCAAGGCTTGAAGTTGAGCTGGATCAACCACATACTCCATACCAGGAGTTGGAACAGAGGTGGAAGGAACAGCAGTATCTGGCTTGTCTTTCTTGGTAGCAGCAGAGGTGGAGGATGCTGGCGTGACCCCTGATGAAGACGTAGCCGGCAGCTTCTCCGTTTTTTCCTTGGGCTTCTCTTTTTCTCTCGGTCTCTCTGCTTCATGTTCTTTGTGGGTTTCCTGTCGTGAGCTTAACGGCAGAGTTGAGGAAGAGGAAGTGGGGGTAGACTGGGCAGCCGAGGTGCTTGTCTGCACTGGGCTGGGAGACGCTATAGATGAAGACGGGGGTAGTTTGTTAGGTAATCCTGATGTTGGAAGGCTGGGTGATGGGACGCTGTTACCAGACATGTTTAGGAAATTTGGTGGCTTTGGAGGTGTTAAAGCTGAAACATATAATTAGATAAAATAAGTGCAAAAGACAAAAAAATCAGTCTATTATTCTGAGTAAAAACATCAAAATGATAAAAATGAATTTTTTGTCATTAGCATACTTATATAAATGTATATGAAGCACGCAATGAATATTAAAAGATTATATGAACAGGATGACACGAACTATAGCAATTATATATACATATTTTAAGTTAATTCCTGAAAACATTTTGCTAACTGAAATTATGTAATCAATAAACTTTACCTTAAATGTGAACAATTACAGGTATGACAATATCCCCAGGCTATTCAAAAACTCCAAAAGAATTCTCACTAAGATCACTAAAGGACTGAAAACTACTTACATAACAAACATGTATGCTTAGAAATTTTCAAGTTGCAGAAATGTCAGTTTTGTTAAGCGTTTTGGATAAATTTAGAATTTTGTTTCAGTTACCAAAATCTGTGCGGTAAAAACAAACAACTGTTATAGGAAGAAATTTTTTTTTTTATTCAGATAGTGACGGATAAATGCCTCCATATTCTTTCATTGAAAATGTCGTCCTGGGGTCATAAATTGAAATAATGGTATCAAAATTCACACCTTACATCAAAAATGTTAACTGAAAAATGTAAACAGGAGGCAGATCATACACATTTTAAGTAAAGCAAAACTCAACCGGCAGAACCAAATCCAAAAAATAATAACAAAAATAATAACAAAAAATAATAAATGACATCACAATGTTAGTGGGAACCATATCAGCCATCTTCTTTTGTAATTAACGAGTAAATACGTACCTGTGCTTGATGATGTAAACCCAGGTAAAGATGGACTGCCTACACCTGGCAGCAGGACAGGGGGGATGCCCTGCAGCGTAGGGTAGGCTGATGAGAGGTTCAGTGCCTGCAGAGTGTGGTTTTCAAACACCCCTTGCTGCTGCATGGCTTGCTGCTGTGCCAGCCCTAGCACTTCGTTGGCTTTCTTAATACGATCCATTTCCTGCTGAGCCATGAGCTGACGAACAGTAGCTGGGTCAAAATACTCCTTTTCCTTATCTAGCTGGCTCCCAATAGTGTCTTTTACCTTGGAAATGTGCTGCTGAGAAAAAATGTGGTCCCGAACTGAGAGCCGGGCACTATACTTTACACCACACAAAGTGCATTCTGTTTTGGGTCCCTCATAAGAAGCTTGGTTGATGCCAAAGTGCTTGGCCATGCTAAGTTTTGCTTTCTTCTCCTTAGCACGGGCATTCTGGAACCACACCTGAACCACTCTCTTTGGAAGTCCAATGTCATTGCCTAATACCTCACATTCCAACATAGTGGGAGTTCTGTAGTCATTGAAACAAGACTTGAGCACCTTCAACTGGAGATTAGTCATCTGGGTGCGGAAGCGCTTCTGTCCTGGCCGGTCCCCATTATCAATACTCCTGCTGCCAGAAGCTCCAGGGCTTGGTGAGCAAGGATCTGCCAAACTAGAAGTTTCACTGTAGTCCACTATGTTCTCGTTTTCAAAGTCCTTAGCATAATAACTTGTTGCCGGGCTCACCAACCCAGAAGACATCTGGTCATCATTTTCAAGGGAAGCGACAGTACCGCCGGACTTGGACAGGAAGTCGTTACTGTGGTGACCGTGCTTTGTGTCGGAGCTGTCATTATCAGCAACAGCCTCATCACCGGTGGTGGTGTCAGTGATTGCAGTGTTCACAGATGAACAATCATCGTTGTCCAGTTTGCTGTGGTCGAAGCTTAAATTGACAGAGGACATAGACGGGCTTTCAAAATCCTCCATTCCCTCTACTTTGACTGCTGCAGGACTGAGCAAAGAACGTGGAGATAAATCTATGTTTTTGCTCATGGGCGATAACGAAGAACACTGTCCATCATTACTGGACAGGGTGAGCTGTGACAAGTTGGATATTTCAAGAGGATCCATCTTCAGATGCATCCCTTCTTGATCAGGAAGCATGCTAGACAAAGCCAAATTATAACCAGCACGCTTAGCTTCGTGCCAGTGTCGTGATCGTATGTGAGCCTCAAGCGCAGTCTTAGCTTTAAAAAGGGCACGACAAAAAGGACACCGACGATGGGCTTGAGCAGGTCCTACAGCTCGAAATTGTCCTTTTCGCTCTCTAGCTCTGGTGTTCTGAAACCATACTTGTACAACACGTTTTTTCAGGCCAACTTCATGGGCAATATGATCTAGCATCTTGCGGGTGGGATTCGAGTCCAGTAGATATTTCTGATATAGGATCTCCAGTTGCTCGGGCGTAATGGTAGTTCTGAGCCTCTTGTCCCGCTGCGGCTCCTCACCACTGTTTCCACTGTCATTTTCTCCAGGACTGATGCCTGTTTTCTCTTCCAGTTTCCTCTTCACTGAGTTCAAAGCTGAGTTGGGCGTTGAGGGTGAAGTGGTAGAGCTAGTGGTTATCTGAGGCATAGCACCTGAGAAAAGCTGACTGGCTAGCAGGGGATTGCTGGGGTCAAACAGCATAAACGGCATGTCCATTGGGCGGTCCAGGAACTGAGGGTGAATAAACTGGTTTTGCACAGCCAGGAAATGCAGCTGCTGATGCTCCTGCCAGTGTTCAAATGAAGAGAAGCCAAGCTTGCACTGCTCACACTGGTAAGGGACAATGTGCTGAGACAGCTGTTGCTGCTGGTCATGTGAAGCAGATGTCAGAAGTGGGTTAAGAATCATATGTGAGTTCTGCAAAGGTGCTGGGCTAGCCTGAGACACAGAGGAACAGGCTTGTTGCTTTTGCTGGGAAGTACTAGGAGACAGAAGAGTCTGAGCCTTTGATGCTGACTGTGCCTTCTCCTCTCGTGATGGCCTCTGCTGTAGCTCCTCAGACTGTGGCTGCTGTGGGCTTTCCTGTTTCACAGGCACCTGGTTTTCCTGTGGCTCTAAGGTATCACCAAGTTGTTTAGGCTTCTCACTAACAGAGCAAGATGTGTTACCTGAGGAAGCCTCTTCTTTCTCAGAGCATGAAGTATTGGAAAATGTTGAGGTGGAAGGAGGAAGTGGACCAAAGCTGGAGGAAGAAGAAGAGGGACCAGATGGGGTGCTGTATTCATTAGTGAAATCCATTGAATCTTCATTCTGGCTGTCATACTGTCCTTCATCATCTTCATCTTTGTAACACAGCTTCTTTTGATGCTTGATGAGATCAAATATACGCTGGAAGACCAGGCTGCACTTCTTGCACTGGTAATTCAGGTTTGTGGTACGGATGTACCGGTCATTGGACAATTCACGGCGATCCCCTTCTTTAGCTCCATCACCCTGGTTCTCATAGTTTTTGCGGGCTTTCTGGCGTGCGTTCTGGAACCACACTACAATGACCCTATTTGGTAAATTCAGTAAATTGGAAAGCTGTTCAAATTCATCATCTTTAGGGTAGGCATTGGTATCAAAGAAGTCTTGTAGTACCCTTAGCTGATAGTCAGTAAATCTTGTCCTTGAGGATCGCTTGCTTCCATAATAGTCGTGTTTCTGGGGTTCAGGTGAAGGGGGCCTGGAATCAATTTTTGTATCTTCCAGAGTTGTAACAGGTGGATTGCTGAAATTGTATGGTGAATCTTTATTTCGTTGCCGCTCTTTAAAAAGTGTGTTCCGGAACCAGTGCTTAATGACTTTTTGCGGGAGACCAGATTTGTCGGCCATTTCTTTGATCTGCTCCTCATTGGGGGAGTTGTTAATGTCAAAGTACTGCCGCAGTACCCTCAACTGGTCATCTGTTATGCGTGTGCGTGGTCTTTTGTTCTGCTGTTGTTGTAGAATGGCTGGAGTGAGCTGCTGCTGGTACAGCTGAGCCAGATCGCTGGCGAGGCCAGGCTGCACAGATGGCAAATGAGCAGGAATCTGAGAAGGCAATGACTGTAGGGGCATGGACTGCATCATAATGGGAGAAAAGATTGGAAGATCAACAGGCATGGGGATCTGAGTCATCGGAACAGGGGGCTGTGAAGC
>JABJVR010000016.1:1231668-1249688 GCA_025773905.1 Chitala chitala
GGGCGGCCGGGGGGGCGGGGGCGGGGGGCCCCGGGGGGGCCGGGGGGGGGGCCGGGGGGCGGGGGGGGAGCAGTTTCGGGTGTCTGTGGTCTTAAAGGATATAGCTTATCATACTGTTCCCTGTATTCTTTTGCAAATCTCTCCAGTGACCGGAAAGGAAAAAATGCTTGATGTATGTGCTCTTGGTGACTCTTTAGAATTAATATGTTTGAAAAGAGCTTGCCGCAGGCTTCACACTCTAGCTTTTGAAGTCCTTCAACCGGATCCACTACTCTGGTGACTCCAACTAGCCCACTTGACCCAACAGACCCACCTCCTGATAGCTTCTTTTGTACTTTCTGTTTATTCTCATTGTACTGAATTACTAGTTCAAAGCCAAAATTTTCCAGTAAAGCTTTGGTAGCATTTCCACGAGCGTCTGATGAAATTCTAGGTGGGAGAAAAGTAGAATCAGGGTTCTCACTCAACCCAGTCTGTTGGTCCTTATTCTCCTTTGATTTTATACTCTCTGCATTATCATTTGGTGAGTGATCTTCCGTTTTCTCACTCTGTTCTTTATCCTTCTGACTATCGTTGTCTTTCTCGCTGTGAAGAAATGCCTTCATCTTCTTTTCACCGTGGTGCTGGAGAGATGCACTCTGCTGCAGCAGAGCCATCTGGCCTTGAACTTGCGAGTGGGTCTGTGACTGGTGCTGCTGGAGATGATGATGTATGAGCTGCTGTTGCAAGCAGCTCTGCTGCACGTGTTGAGCTGAAGTCTTCAGGTCCTCCAGCAGAGAGTTAGTAGAGGTGCTGGCGAGGCTAAGTGCTGAGCTGTTCAGGTTTATATCTGGGTTCAGCTGGAACTCTGCCCCAGGGATATAAAAAGGAAAAAGGATCTGTTGCTGTTGTAGGGGAAGAAGGGCTTCAGTTGCCATAGGGAAGTGCTGTAAGAGTGCTGGGTTGAAAAGCTGAGACTGAATGAGGGCAGCTTGCTGTTGGAGCTCTTGTTGGAGCTGTGCCTGGGCCTGAGCCAGCTGTTGCTGCTGTTGTTGCTGCAAATGCTGCTGCTGTTGTCCTCTTGAAGATAACATATCAGCATATTTTCTTTTTTTAACATCAGGGATTTCATTTGGATGTGGGTGGCAAGTAGCTGAGGCATTTCCAATGCTTTCAATACTATGGGACTGATTCATATGACTTCCTCCGAGCATGCTCTGCACAGTCTGGATTCCCGAGGATGAGCTGTTGCTGTTGATTGTGGCTGCCGAGGTGGCTGTTGGGCTGGGACTGGGATTAGAAATGCCCACTGTGGATCCTCCTCCATTGCCACTGACAGAACCAATGGCACTGCTGCTGCTTCCTGCTGCCTCAAGCTTGGCTGCACGGGCTTTTGTTTGATGAAGCACAGAGCGCATGTGAATCTCCAGTGTGGAGCTCTGGCTATATGCCACATTGCACGTGCTGCACTTAAACGGCTTGTTGTCCTGACTGCTGGTGAGCTCTGGCTGACCAGCACTGGATTCCTGCAGTGCTCGTTTGACCTTGTGCAAGTGGGAGACAGAATTATAGTGGACCAGGAGGATGTTCTTTTGGGTAAAAGATTCTTTACAAACTGTGCATTTAAATGGTCGAGATGGATCCAGGAACTTTTCCATGGTAAAGTTTGGCCCTTTCCTGAATGGCAAAGCACGTTTGGGTTCCAATCCCGAGTCTTCCTGGACTGAACCAGAGTCGCTGCCAATTGGGCTCTGCTTTTCCTCTGGATCACTGTCCTCTCCTTCCTTGTCATCCTCACCCAGAACTCCTTGGTCATCCCCGAGTGATGGATCTCCTAGGGCCATGAGCTCTCCATTCATAAGAAAGCCACCATAGAGCTGCTGTATGTCAGCATCGCTCAGCTCTAAGTGACTGGTCTCCAGGTGCTTCTTCAAGGCCTGCAGGGTCCTGAAGCTGCGCTGGCAGAGGCAACACATGGTGGCTGCCCTGATCACATGGTACTGTGAATGCAACTGCAGCTTCTCCACGGTCTTGAACGCCAGGCTGCACTGGCTACAGCGGTATTTGTACACGTGCCGCTCTGACACAGGCAGCTGTGGCCTCTTACTGTGGACCTCATTGAAGTGTACTTGGAGGGCATTGGAGGACTTGAAGACCTGGCTGCAGCCTTTTTTCCAGCAAAGGAAACCAGTGTCTTCCTGTGAAAGCTGTTGTTCTTCCAGAACAGGCCTCTGGGCTTCAGTTACCTCTGGTGGTAGGGGCCTTGTCTCAGACTCTGCCTCCATTGTCTCTGCTACCAAAATTAAACATGCATATTAATTAAAGCAGGTTTCACACAAATATACACTTCATGATATGATACTTAACGTTTTATATGTGCTTAGGATATCTTGCTTCAAAGAGGGTGTCATTAAGATTTTGGACATAGTGACAGAGGTGTTAATATTTCAAACACTGCCTGAAACTCAAGAGGTCCACTCTTTCACTGTAAATTATGTCTCATGATCTATAATAAAGGCTGTTAGTTTGCAAGCTTTACTGTTTTCATAGTATTTACAAAAAACGTAAGCTTAGAGCCTTTAGTAATGATGTTATTTAATTCTCAAAAAACAAAAGATAAAAATCAACCCATTTTGCAACAGCTGACATTTAGGTAAAATTCACAGTGGTATCTGACCTGTATGTTTCTTTGTTTCATCCAGACTAGAGTTGGCTCTATTTTGTTGAGTGCTTTGTCCATCTCTGTCCTGGCCTGAAACTTGTGTGAACATACTAGCTGGTAGCACATCTACTGGCGTCACCTGTCAAAAAATATGAAGAACAAAGGCAATGTTAATTACGAGACTATATTCTGTAATGCAAAGCTGTAATACACACATATTCTTCAAACTGAGTGCCCCTCCACATGTTAAAAATTGTTATATGTACACGTATGCGTAAGTGTTACACCTAATGATTTAATTATAATCATGAGTTGATTTATGGTAATCTGTGATTACGTATTACAAAAAGTAGATGATTTAAAATATATATAATCTTATGAAATCTAGTACATAGAAAGGAAAAAATAAATCAGTTTTTGATATGTACACCAGCATCATGATAAAAGAAAATGATGAACATCACTCATATCAAATGTAAAGGCTTAATCTGTGGATTTATAAATACAACTCTTTTAAGTAAACACTGCTGTTTGATATGATATCTAGGAAATTTATTTTCAGAACATCACAATTAATCAATGAGACTTATACTACAAACACCATTTCCCTTCCTGTGACACTGCATAAACAACTTGTCAAGTTGACGTTTTTTAGAAAGCAAATCCTCAATAACCCCTCAAATTCAGTAGAAGTTGGTAATACACATATCCTTTCTTCTTGGATGTTTTCTCTAATATAAGAATAGTAACCTGTCTAAAAATTCAACAAATGATTACACAGTTTTTGCTTAATATGTATGGAAACATTCTGCTTTGTTTTTATACATAGGCCTTGTGCTTTAATCCTGTGCTGTGTTTTGTCATGTGTCTGGATACGTCCTCCTGCAGCCAATTAGAGACAGACTTAAAGGTCCATCTTGGCAAAACAAAAAGCTTATTAGGGCACCCAAGTAAATCATTCTTACTTGCAAAAACAGCTTTCCATTCCTACAGAAAAGGGCAGTTCATACCAATACTACAATAAAAGCAAAGGCATCCTCGGTAATTTAATTGTCAAGGAAAAAAAAAGTGAAATATGCCTGGATCTCCATTTCAATGTTAAATGCAACAATTTATAAGAATCTATTATAATCCCTCACATTGGTAAATGTTATTTATGCATATCAATTTATTGAAATTTAATGAATCAGGTTTGCACTTAGATAGCCAAATATGAAATTCATACAAACAGTTCTCATACGTTTACTTACCCCTAACACAAGACTCATGCGGATCATTTATGTAATTTCAGTTATTACTGGGATTAACAAATGTTTATTTTTGTAGTGATAAACATTTTCAACTCAGTACTACTATTGCATAAAACATTACTACATAAAACATGTTTCTTTGTATGTTTCAGAATGGTGATCATTTTACAAATTCTGCCAAGGGCATTCAAAAGCATGACTATACACATATACAATAAATCACATTGCTTACACCGTAACAGCATGCTTCAATGTAGCTGCAAATGTTCTTCAGGCAATTCCTACATTATTGTTGTTGCTGATACAAAGTCTTCACGAAGAAACAAAAGATAATTCCTGGGGAAAATATTGCACACTAGAATCAATGGCCATGCTAATCAGTGTTCAAGACTGGAAGAATTGGTTTTAGTCTATTAAGGCCCCCAACAGAATAATCAGTTGACTTCTCTCTTTGAATTTCAATTCCCTAGAACCCCTGCTTGATATGCCTTCCTTCCAAAATGAAATCAATCTCTCCCATATCTCTCACCATGCAAAACACCGTGTTAAAATAATTCTAGTATAATCATAGAACTGTCAATTTCAAAAATTCTATTGCACATGATTACATAGTTTACCAAAAAATTTGCTAAATTCCTTTCTCAGAAATTTGCACGACTGTACACACCCCAGACAGGCGCATGAGAGATAGAGAAGAACCCACAGTGACATTGGGCAGTGAAGTGACACACACTGAAGACTCTGACCACGTACAGACACATTACAGTGCAGATCACATGTGAAAATGTGATGGTGCCGACAACTCTAGGTGCAGACTGCCACGTGGACATTTAACGATGTAGACCTCAGTGCAGACTTCCCTGTACAGACACATGATAGTGGAGACCTCTGTGCAGACACATGACAGTGCAGACCTCAGACACACATATGCCTTTACTGGCCTCACATAAGTATTCCTTTGGCCATCTGAAAACAGACACATTATACAGTGACAATCACTTGCTGGGGTTGAGTGTTAAGTGGAACAGTCAAAATGTGATTAATCTAAACATACAGACAAGGAAGAAATCCAATCATTTTCCTCACTTTTACCCCATTTTAATCTCCTCAAAACCAAAAGGGGCAAATGAATGCAACCAGCACCAAGCGAGACAAAAACCAAAATGCCACTGATTTACATTACAAAGTAGACTGTTTCTAGACAACTGCTTCATTAAGCAATGAGGCGAGCACCAAGAGCACCCCAAGGTCACATTTAATTTAGACCACCTAATTGGCAAACATAGTTCAAAATGGCTATCATCTAGCTAGACTCAGAATTAATGAAGCACAATTATTTTCACTGCCCCCATCTCAGACAGACGGAAAATGAGACAGAGAGATGGAGGGGTTCAGTGAGAGGGAGAGAGAGGGACAGAGACAGAGAGAGAGAAAACGAGAGGGAGAAAGGAGTCAAAGCACATTTTAACGTTCGGTCTCCAAGAAATAAAAGTCAGCCATCTCAGAATTCATTAGGCTTGTCTGTGACAGACATGGTGAGACCGAAAGCACAAGCAGCTTTCAATATATTTACACTTGTGATGGAAAAGCTGCTGGCTTCACTGCACATTATGTTAGTTTCTCTCTTGCTTTTTGAGAAACCGTGGTTGTAGTACCTCTATTAAAGGGGGAGGGGAAAAATACACACACACACACACACACACACACACATTACTGGCTTCCATCTTAATGTGTTTGGCATTTGATTTGTGGTTATATAGAGGTAGCTGAACGGTACCAAACCACAGACACGCATGCTGTACAATCTGACATGAAGTACCTGTGTAATATTGACCGAAACGACACGCTGTGCAGCTTGTGTACAGAGGCGTTTCCATCTCTGTAAGCCTATACACACGAGCACAACAATGAAGGATTCTTTTAATGATTTGGTGGAGGGTGAAATTAAGCAAATATTACAAGTCTCTCAAGGGAACCATGGGAACTGTTATAGAACAAATAAGGAGAAATATAAAAAAAAAAAATAAAAAAAAAGAGTGATGTAAGAATTACAGAAAAACACGAAACTGTTTCATTAGTTGCCTGTTCAGTGATCACTGTCTTTTGTTGCTCAACTACAGTATATCAACATTTTCTTTCAAATACTTTATGGTAACTGTCCCCAACATTCCTGTAAGTCATTACGAGGATCAACAGACAATGAGAGCTCCCTGAAGCAACACAGGATAGTGGACACAATTTTTTAAAATAAAAAACTACAAAACAGTGACTGAAAGGTCAAGACAAAAAAACACCTTAAGGGTTCTTGTTTAAAAAATAAATTAATTAGAAAAGCTACAGAAATCAGAACATATGCAACAGAAGAATGTTATCAGTGATGGAAATTGCAAGGCCTGGAGTCCTGGCAAAAATGCAGCCAGAGGCTGACATGTGCCTCAGATGCAGTGAAGTCACCGGAAGCTCACAAATTAAGTTTGACGGGAAAATGAACTAGTAGGGATCTGGGCCTGTCATAAAATGTAGACTTAAATTGTAGATTTTATTCTAACGAGCACCTGGAAGCTGTTTTAGATGTAGTTTGGCCCTCATAAAATCCTCACATTGCGGGAGTCCAATTTCCCTTTTCTTCTAGAAAAGGAATTACTGGTACTTCCCAGCATTCAGTGCACACAGTCAGCGTATACGTCACAGGAAGCACGTTGTCACCATCTACGCTCCGAACACAGAAAACTTTCAAACGATTAAACAGCACCTTAATTGGTACACATGTGACAAAACACGGAAATCTGTCGGCGCTCAGGCAGAGGGACGGACGTGCATGCTTTCGGCGAGGCACTCGATCACAAGCGTGAGCACACATGCGGACACATCCACACGCTCGCACGTGCCCGTGCATTCACACGCACGCCGTACCGTGGCGACGAGCTTGTCCACGCAGTCAGGCGACACGCTGTGGAGGTGCGTCAGGTGTAACTGCAGGTGGATCTTGTTGTTGAGCATGTCCTGGCAAAGCGGGCAGCGGAACATGGGCTGCACCGAGTGCTGCGTCATCACATGCATCCTCATGCGGTTCAGATCGCTGTTCCCGTACTTGCAGTAGGGGCACTGGTACACCTAAACATCAGGGAAACATGCAAACTGAGTGTGCAGCTTCACTGCTGTTTGTGCTACAAAGCATTTTAAATTCTTTATGGTGCATTTGTGCTTTCATCCTTACTGTGGTCGCTGACTGTCACATGACAGAAAAATTAACACTGCCACAGTGAAGCTTGGAGTACAGTATAAACCGGGTGCGTTTATATACGGCACCAAAACAGCACAAATGGCCAGAGATGCATCAGGACCAAGGCTTACACTGAGAATTCTCACCTGCTCATTGGTCGTCTTGTCAGCCGCTTTGGGGCGTTTAGAGGGAAGGGGGCTCTCTGTCACTCCCGACCTTGAGGGTGGACGTTTGGATACGGGTGGCTCAGGGGGGTAGTCGGAGTGCTCCCTCTCTACTTGGCTGGCCGCTGCTGAAAAAGGGAAATGACACAAAAAGGGATATGCTTCTTAAAAACAGGCCCAAAAACGTGGCATTATGGGTAAAAGTCAAACAGCAGCAATCCTCAGGGAAAGGGCTTTGAAATGTGCCTTTATAGTAGGATGTGGCCACGTTTACATAGGAAGGAATCCAGGGACCAAAGGCGCTGCTGACCCCCCACAATGCTTTCCATTCAACCCTTCTCTCCACACAAACCCAGAGACAAGAGACCGGGGCTCGGCTCTGGAGCGTGACTGCCCGTCTTCGTCGATGTCTCATAACCAGGATATCAGAGTCCAGAAGAAACTTCAAGCCAAAACATTTAGCAATGTCAAACTGCCTCACGTTCCACCCACTCCTGAGACCGCTGTTTGAAGTTACAACTGTGTTATCAACGGAGCTAAGAGACACGCAGAACTTTAGAAGAAACCGATGCCTGCACAGCATCAAGGTAAAAACACTCACATCAGTCCATGCAACCACACTCACTTTGACCACTGCTTTTTAATCTATATTTGTCCATTTTTTTATGTGTATCAGTCTTGGGCTTCAGATAAATATTGTTTTGTAATCTTCTTTGAAGCAACACTTGTGTTATAATATTGTAGCACAATTTTTTTTTTATATAAAAATAAATAATAACGATCTGCTTTGTTCAAGCAACCCTCTCCCCTGCCAGGCTGGTACCCATCATGGGACCAGAAGCATGTCTAAGCAGAGCTCCTATCAGTGCCCACCACTCTGCCCCTCACCCCCACATCACAGAGAAGAAACACCTGGGCAAAGGCGTTTCCAAAGACAACTTCTGACAAAGACAGAAGCAGAGAATATGTGGCTGTAGCAAGCCTCTTTAACATGGTGTCAGCCTCACCTTTTTTCACCAGCATCTAATCATGAGTGTGATGGCGCTAATATTAGGGCCCGCGATGAATAACCACCATCAGGGAAGCAGAACAGAAGAGGCTGCGAAGAATTTTTTTTTTTTTTTAATGACTACAAAATATCACCTGCTGCTAAAAGGGCACAGCATTGAAAACCAAAAAGAGGGAAATTTCTTAGAAGGAAAACCTGGAGAGTCACCACAGTGCAAAGCATTTACAGCCTGAAGCACCAATACCTTGGTAATCTTTTCATGGTCACTGTTTCTTTTTCTCTTTACAGGAGCCACAAAACAGAGCCAGAGTCAAGGACAATGACAAAGAGACAGAACAGCGTGGGGGTTAGATCCACACGGAAGAGCTAGGAGCTTAACTCTCCCAGTTTCTAATCGTAAGAATTTAATGTGACACTTAAGGCGTTTTGCTGGTCCTTAACGAGGTCGTAAAGAGTTAAATTTGGCTTGATTTGTACAGTGCTGGGAGGCCAAATTGAGAACAGGTTGGGAGGAGTTGAGGGAAACAGGGTGCAGGTTAGGCTGGTCTCACCAAGTTCTGGCTGTGGACATTAAAATGTCAGCTGTAATCAGGTTCAGGACAGCTGAGCCTATTATACGGTGGGGCCCTCACTTCATTAGAGCTTCCCACTGGATCTCCCTAAGAAACCTGTATCAGCCAAAAAAGGCTTATTACGTCTGGCCTGACCCAATCCTATTAAACACATCCAACGATAAACAAAGGAAAAGTTAAAAGAACCTCGAATTTGGTGCGATTAACCTGCAGCGGCTCTGCCCGTTGAAAGCCACACTGCTCTGCCACCCTCTGGTGAGGTGACCCATAATCTAACTCACTTTTTTTTTTTTTTTTTTACCTTAGAGCCTCCCAGCAGGCACGACACCAGACTGGCACGTGTCGCCACAAGCGGTAAGCGCGCAGCGTCATGAAAGAATACCCTGTGAGGTCTGTCAGTGGCGTGAACCTAAGGGTTTAAGTGTATGACATGTCCCACACAGCCATTTTAGGCACAAAGACGCCCTGCCAAGGCCCTTAAACAAATGGCACGAGGAGGGAATTGATAAAAGCCAGCTGTCCGCTGTCAGCTGAGTGAGGAGAAACCCCAGCAAGCCGTGACTTTCCTTAGCTGTCTGCTTGTCAACCAGCCGCTGCTTCTCACGGACCGTCGGGAATTCGCTGTCTTTAAAAGCTAAAGCTACCTGCGTTGACAAGTTGGGTAAGAATTTCTTTGTCTTTTCTCTGTTGGACAGACTATATCCTATAGCGAAATTAATAAACACACAAGAAAAGCAAAGTGAATAATGTGCACGTGGTCTTCAAAGGAGACGTCCTGGCGACGAAGGACGGAGAGCGCAGAATCCGGCACGCAGGCTCACGCGGACCGTTTTCATTTAATCCTTTACACGCCAAATAGCTTCAAACAAATAAGAACAGTGTTATTAACATATTTGTTTGGCCTCAAAGTTTCCCCTTCGTTCAAAATACCAAACGAAGCAACATAATCGAACACGCTCACTTCCCCACGCTTGCCGCTAACGCATCTTAATCACACACCACTGATATGTTCTTCATCTGAGTACATTTTATTAAAGTGTCACTGCCCTTACTCATCTTGATTAATTATACTTAGATTGATATGTCTGACAATGGAGTGAAATTTATTAGACAATATCTCAGATTTTCTGACAGGGCCAAGGGCTGGATTTTCACAAACGTCCACAAGACACACCAGTGACATGTTCCTGTCAATAAAGTGCTTATTCATTCATGTTTCTTTTTGCAAAACCTGGGTCCTCCTCTGCTGTTGTGTCCTGTACCTGAACTGCACTTTGGCACCTTCTGGCACCCGCAGTGGTAGAAATGTTTCACTCAGCCTGTGTCACAGCATACACAAAAGGAATGTGGGCCAATCGCAGTTTACATTTTATTCATTTGGCAGACGCTTTTATCCAAAGCAAATTACACTTTACATATGGGTTACATTGAGCCAGCGCTGGGTGTCTTGCTCAAGGACACACCAGGTGGCTGGGCTGGGATTTGAGCCGGGAAGCTTCTGCATCCCAGCCTGATGTTCTACCCATTGAGCCACCAGGCCGCAATCACAAGCTTGTTTTGTGTAAATGGGAGGGTATAAATGGCATATTTTTGGGCTTTTGGCTAAAAAATGCAAAAAAGCACTCCCATTACCATGGTGACATTAGACGTAGGCAGAGCCGCATGTTTTAACATGCCGTAAGGCAGGTCAGAGGATGCAAGGAAACCTGCTGTTGCGCTAAAGGAGATGATGTTTTTGGAGCCCAAGAGGAATAAGCTGTTTCGAACAGTTAAACATTTGCTGGTGCGAGAAAATTAAAATGTTTAAGCCGTATCCTGTGGTGTTAATAGCCGATAATGTGAGAGATGAATTCACACTTTCCACCCTTTGTAGTGGCAGTGCTATTGTCTGAATACAATACACCATCAGCCACGCTTGTTTGTGCTCCAACACAAAGAAAAACCATTTTTAAAATACCACGGCTAATATGGCAAAGTGTTAACAGACAATGTGCTTAACACATCCCACATTATCATACTCTATTATCTGCACCCCACTGCAGGACGCTATAGGCAGAAATGTCTCTTTTAGATGACTTTACATTATCATATCTGTAACATATGAAGGGATGTTGAAAGTTTATGCACGCCTTAAAAGAGCATCATTTTAAAGAGAAAACTGACAGACTAACGATAACCTCTAAGAAATTTAACTTATTCTACTATCCTCGATTAAAAGAGCTTTTAAATGCACTTTTAGTGTGGTGTGGACTTGTGTTAATTCAAGGCAAAAATGTGAAGACTGTTTAGCAATGGAAAAAAATTACTTACTGCTCAGAGTAGTCTACAGACAATACCACTAAACATAGCATTTTTAAATAGAGAATGTAAACATGACAGACATTATGATTAAAAAGTTCCTCCATCAATTTTATTGTCAAAGAGTTGTTTGGCTTATGAACGTGACAAGGTGAAAAGTATACCCTTCTTCTTCCTGCAGGGGGCGCTGTGGCTCACCAAGCTCACAGCTACACTAAGCCTGCCTCTGCCTTATTGTGCCTGTGTCACCCACAGAGGTGAGATGCTGCGCGGAGCTCCCCTGTGCACATCCAATCACTGAGACTCGTATGAATGAATAAATAAAGAAAGAGATCGGACCAATTTGTCCGGGTGCAGCGCTGGTGTCAGAAGCCAGATGACCTGCCCCATAATATAATTTTCCTCTCTCTCCTTCTCTCTGTCGGTTCAGTAATTTGAGAGTCTGCGAGGGTGATGAAAATTAAGGAGGGGGAATTATTCATAACCCCCACTGCTGACTGCCCCATCACCCAATTTCATTCCAGACCTCCCAATACATTTATGTTAAACACGCAAGATCGTATTGTAGACATTTCTCCTCCATGCAACTATAAAAAGTGGAAAAATCTGACCTATTCCATCTACACTTCCACCATCCGCTCTTCTGCCAGCAAATTAGCAGCTAGCACTCAAATGTCTACACACACACACACCAAACACACACAGACTCAATCATCCACTACAGCACTGTTACAAAATTAATACTCTCTCCCATAAATTATATGCACCTGTCTGTGCTCTGCTACCACATAACCACTCAAACTCACATGCACACATACATACACAACCACACGGAGCTCCACTCAGCTATAACATTAATACTCTCTCTCCTCTATAACGCTGATCTGGTTTCCATCCCTGCGCAGAAATGCCCGATTTCAGCAGTGCTGCCTCAGCTGTGTGAACAAGGCATAGTGAGAATAAAACCGCTTCAGGCTAGCTCTTTATAAATATTTTATACCCAGCATTAGAAACAACCCCCTGATTGCTTATTGGGAAGGTGGCTAAATTGCGGCTTCTGCCAACATATTTATTGTTTAAATAAGTAATGATTTCTGCGTGCAGCCGAGACTCGCCATTGTTTTGAGCCTCTCACTCCCCCGTCTCCCAGAAAATAATTAAAAACAAACCCCGTCCGTGTGCGCGCACGCGTGCGCCCGCGTAGCCGTATCTGAGTATCAGGTGAGAACGCCATGTTACTCTAAGGATTTCCACACAGCCTCAACATTAACGTCCTTCCCGTGCAATGTTAACATGCTGCGCTGACTTGAAAACAAGAAAACGGCAAACTGTAAAACTGAAATTAAACGCCCTCATTAACTTAAGAAAAAAATTGCATTAAACTAAAGCGATAAGCCCGGTCCTGTTAGTAAAAAGATTGCCATAAAAACATAATATTCTTTCTACGGTTTAGATTTCAGGAACTCGCCAACCCCAGAATATAAAAATCCATTTCCCGAGATGACCATAATGTCAGTCATAAAAGTAGAAAAAAACCCCTTCCATTACACTGGCATCACCCAGCATCTCAGATCACTGCGGAGCTAGGTTACCGTGCTGTCTCCAACCTCTTCACCTAGAGGGCTTTCAAAGACATCAAACAGCATCTCACCCCTGCCAACACGCGCACACGCTATTTTTAACTAGCCGCTCTAATAAGCTGCGGAGAAGCTGCACATTCCTCATATACAAGCACGCGTTCTTTTTGAGAAAGCACAAAAACACATATTATTTAGCGATTACACGGGGGAGACATGAAATTGGGCTGGCTTATATTAAACCGCATGCCTTTCAATAAATAAATAAAAAAATAAAAACATGCTAAGCATGCTAATGGTGGAGTCAGCTTCCTCTACTGAACAGGTACCAGTAAATTATTAATCACACGGCTCATTTTAATGCTGTTTAAAGCTCTTTATTTAGGCGTGTTAAAAACTATTTCAAGAAACAAGCAGCTGTATTGTTCATTCTGGGTTTTCTGTATGGCGATCCTGCTCCGCTTTGAAGGAACCTACTCGACGTTGGCTCCTCCTCAACAGCACGATCATCTCAGGCCTTTGCACACCAGGTGTGCGTGTGCTCAAAGTCTCCGACTGGCTTCCCAAGATAACGACTTACAGGACACGTGGCATTGTTGCTCTTCTCACATGACAGCAGACTAGGGGCACATATGGTGATCGCTCTATGTTTTAGTGAGCACGCATGTCAGGTACAGGGCCGGAGGCCCAGGCCCTGCTAGAGAGCAAAGACAGACGGTGGCCATTCTGCCACAGACCTCCTGCACTTCATTAATGAACCTGACAATGTTCATTATTGAACCTGTCCTTGCCACTGTGATTCTAATACTTACACCATACTTACACCATTCTTAACAAAGACAATCAATATTATTGGGTAGAAGACACCATGCATCGTGACAACATTGTAAATGTGAGATGTAAAGGAAGTTCAACCCTGCGTGAATGTCAGCCTGTTGATAAATTTGTCTGTACATACATGTATACTGTGTGTGTGTGTGTGTGTGTGTGTGTGTGTGTAATAAATGGTCGCCAGACTGCTCTCATCACCAACCCTTATATCACATCACCATGGAACTACATCAGAGGCAACCTAACATTCATCTACTGATCAACCCTGCCATGCAGATATTACATTACGATCACAGATAGTTGCACTCAACAAGCAAACTGGAATTTTGCCTTCAACACGGCAGGCTACAAATGTACATCTGAACTTCAAAGAGACAATGTAACATAGGAACAATTCAAATAGAGTGTAACTCCACCAGTGAAGCATCCCATGCATATGACAGCCAGAAATGTACAAATATGTAACCTGGGGCAATCTAAAAGACACATTTAACCAATATATACTGCACAGGGCTTCTCATATTGCATTTTTAATATTTACAGCAGATTTCGTTACAATGTTACTTGCAATAAATTGAAAACCATATGAATGTGCTAATTGTACCATAACAAGAACATTAAAATATTGTGTACAAGTTAATTTGCTTTAGAAATCAGATTAGAATTTAAGTGTGTTACACAAATTAGTACACTGTTCATTTGCTGTCCAGAAAAGTGAACAAACATGACAATTCCCACAATGCACAGCTTTGCAAAGCCTAGAAAGATGGGCTTACCTGCCACTTTGCTGGGTTCCTTCTCCCCCCCACTCTCTCTGTCTTTGGTTTGATCCTCCTGATCTGCGGTATTCTCACCAGCTGCCTCCACATCCTCACTCAACTCTCCTGGAAGGGGAGGAGAGAACAGAACATGTAAATTAGCAGTCCATCAGAACTGGCTGATACACTTAAAGGGACGGCTGCAGTTTCCATAGCATGCATCAATTACACATACAGATGCCCAGTTAAATTGTTACAGAATCAAAGAGGGAGGATCCCAATGGATTTTTTTTTCTAGAAACAAAAACACATAAGACAATTGTTTTAAATATAAACTGCCATCATATAAATGTAATAAAACAATGCATTTGGATGTTAGTATTCTTATATGTTACTGTAGTTATAAATTATATTGTAATGTGATCATCTTAGGTATAAATGTTTTATGCATGATTATGATGCAGATCTATTTTCCAGCTGCCCATTACTGGAGAGAGCTACATACATGTGGCAGAACCATAAACACACTTCCAGGGCACTTACAATCATGAAATCATTAGCACAGTCATAAGGAGCAGTCAGCCAATTTGCTACAATCATTGATTCGTTAGCAGAGCCACGATATGTAGTCAGACAAGTTATTTACAGCTATACATTCATTAGCAGAGCCATGAATAGTGGTCAGTGGTTAGAGACAATGGCAAGGCATTTTGTAATTATCTCACCTACCAATAAATTACACATGTATGGGGGGTGACAGACCTTTAAAAAACCTGCACTGTAGATTTTAAAAGCCTTTTACCAAAATGACTATGGAAAAAATAGGCCCAGAAATTAAGAACAAATAACATCAATGTCAAGTAAACTGGAGCAGAAGGATGACAGGAAATGGGCAGTAAAATCAGGTCTTTAGAGCTCTTTATTACAGCCGGTTCCTCCTCCTGCCGAATGGCTTGTTTAAAGGTAGCGTGGTAAACACGTGATAGCATTGATTAGGCTACAGTAAACTACGCAGTCGATACCTCTTATCGTTTACAACACAAGTCAGCTAATTCTTGTCAAATGCACTTGAAATGTGCTCTGGAAAACGCTCCCGCACTCAGAGCTTTTTACATCAACTTATTGATATATTGACAGTGCAACAACACAAAAATATCCTGTTCAGTCAATGGAGGAAAAGCTACAGAAATCAAGGAGGACAGCACAGCTGGTGTGAAAAAAAACACACACAATACATGACGTGTTCATTCAGTATTATGTTCAAAGGGGATGCAATAAATTTAGCAAAGCAGCACTTTGTACACTTGTAAGAGATCATTTCCTTCAAAATTCAGAACACACTACAGCATATACACCTTGACTTCTAAATTATTATTAAAGCTGCTTTGGATACATTTCTCTGGTGACCAAGCACACCAAGTACCTTTACGTACAGAGATAAAGTGTTGAGTTTCTAACTGGCACAGTAAGAGGAAAAAAGGTGTGCGTCTCATCTTAGATGGTGATCGTTATTTGATTATTTCTTAGGCCACTGTGTTTTATCACACTAGAGTGCATGGGTCTGACAGCCGATCAGATGGCAGTACAAATTTTGCGGCCTGGTTGGAAGGGACATCGCTAATTCAATCACAGTAATTGCTGGTGAAGTGCAGAGGTAGCAGACAGTAGAGTGGGCGTGGCCTGTAAGGCCCCACCCTCCCTATTGGACACGCCTCTTCTTCCCCTCTTTGTGCTTCAGTGTTCTCAGCGTACCAAGTCAGACAGCCATTCCCAGGCTATGCAACATAACTGCTCACCGGTACACCCAAATATTATGCTATCTTAACTTGCCTGAAAATTTTAGGTCAACAATACAAACATTTATATGTCGACAAACAGTATAAAGCCTAAGAACTTATAAATTACACCATGCTGTCAGTGTGTAGAAACATCTGCATGAATAAAAGAACAATAACTAGACACTTAGTACTGATAACTTGCCCCAAATGAAAGCCACATACTTTAAGTATTTTGGCATGATAGTACTGACAGCTGTAAATCTGAAGGTTAAGGAAAAAAACGTATGGTCTAAATGCGAGAGACACCTTACACTTTGGAAGGTTCTCTTTTAAAGCAACATACTCAGTGCTAATGCTAAATGCAAGAGCGACCTGCTGGTGGTAACTTTGCCATCTTTGGCACTGTTACATCCAGCGTCTGTTGTGCTAATATCCTGAGAACGGTTCACCAATCCCCAAAACTTCCCTGCTGCTGCTTCATTTTATTCCCAAACAGATACATCAGTTGCCACCAGCTGCAGATCATCTCCTTGTGAAATGTAATGTATGGAGGAATGCTGGGGTTTAACTCCACAGACATGATATCATTAAGAGGAAAGGAATGTATTTTAACATCTGTTTTGAATAGCAGTGCCTGATGATTTAAGCCAGATGGGTCAGGTAAGGCCAGAGAAGGCAGCAAAGTGAACCATCCCTTTAAAATTCCAAATTTCTGACATTTTGATGCTCGACTCTCAAATATGAAACAATAAGCACATTCACTCCTGAATAAATTAAATTCAGAAATATTTATATTGCTTTTATCTGGATATATTAAACGCAGGTTTCTCGCGCAAGAACTGAGACCCGAGCCATCCGTCCTGCACGCAAATTCACTGCTGGCTCGTCAGACCAGAGTGCAGAGACACAAAGTCACCCATAGGTGTCACCCTACACAAGCGGCGAGAAAGGCAGACGCGCATACTCGGCTGCACACGCACAGACACTGCGCAAAAACACAGCGAACCCAACGCAACGAAAGAAATTAAAGCTAAGGTATCTGAATAAGCCCTCAAGAACGAATAATTTTGTGTCAATAATAAAAGATTATTAAGAAGGGAAAACTGATGGTTTTTCATGTTGTGTGAATTCTTTAAAAAGTCACAAACAGAAATTGGCAACTAATAAGACCGTGACACATTACAGAAAACCATATCGGACGGTGACAAACCTACATATAAAATCAGAAAAGGTAAGCATAAGTCCTACAGAAAACAGTCTAAAAGCCAGCGCACACCTTTCCACGCTACCTCTAAATTTACGTTTCTGCTTCAATCCAGTTAAAGCTACACATTTCAAAAGCGCAAAAAACCCCTAAACATAACAAGAAGAAAGAAAGGATCAGTAAGGATGTGTTCCCTACCTTTAAGAAGCACTTTCCATACATCTTATCTCTAAGGTCTGATCGCTGAAGCGAGAGCAGCCGTCTAGTGCCTGTGTAGATGCTGTTCATACCCAGTGACAGACGCTGTTATTACTGTAAGTGCTGTTTTCATGTAAACCGGGGGGCCTGGATGCAAACTATTATTCTGCGGTTCACGGTGTACGCAGATTCTATTTTTTAAAAAACACTGTTCTGTCATATGAATGTGACCTTACAACACCTCCCAGCCTCCACCTCTCATTTTCTGTGAGCACATCCATCATCCCTCAGGTCTTCAGTGGCCCTGTTAACCCCCCTCCCCAACCCCATATCAAAGCAGGCTTGACTCTGGAAGGTATAGTGTAAAATGAAAGTGACAGGAATGTACTGTGGGACAAAAGCATACAGTCACTGAACTTGGGGGGGGGGGGGGGGGGGGTTTGGGGTGGCCATTTGATGGAGTTAAAATAAGCAGCCCCCCGCCAAACCCCCCCCCCCACCAAAAAAAAACACCACC
>JABJVR010000016.1:1252451-1269515 GCA_025773905.1 Chitala chitala
AAAAAACGTGCATAACCTGAAACTGTCACAGCCCTTTTGTTCATAGTTTGTGGCGTGTCTGCTTATTGTCACGGATAGGTTTTAACGAACAGGCACAGCACACATCGCATATGTACTATCTGTTCAGTCTTCAAAGCTTGCTTGTTACACATGGATTTCAAAAATAAATGTATCATTTAAAAGGGCAGATTGTTTTTTAAACTGATGGCTTTTAAACACACACACACACACACACATCACTGAAGTAAAAAATAAATAAATAAAAAATTTAAAAAACTGAAAACTGAATTTGATCATACAAAAATTAAAATGAGTGCATTTAGTTCACATCCATGTTAAAAATCTATACCGGTACTGAAATGTATTTATACCTTCCAGACTTTACAAGCCTCATGCATGTTAAGACACATTAATGCACATTTCATCACATTTAACTTTTAAATTTTACAGGTGAGGACAATGAATCTTGGACTACAAACAATTTTTTTTTATATACAATTCACATTTGTCAATGAAGTAGCCTGGAAAATTGTGGTAATACAATAATGCACATTTACTGAGAATGCATGTGACGTTTCACCTATCTGCATTCCAGTTTAAATATATTACTTTGTATGTTTAGACAGTATCACCTGCCTACAGCACATCAGCATGCATACCATAAAACCATTAAAAAACTATATGCATTCATTAATTCACAGACAAACTATACTAAATGAATTATTTGAAGAAAATATGTTCTAAAATATACAATTTTGCCATATTATTAATATACAGATCATGCTAGTTAGTTCACAGTACTCAAAATATCTTTTCCATTAACCTTAAAAAAAATATATACTGTCACTTCAATTCTGTTCTCATTTACGGTGGATGTAACAGAACCTGCTGTCAAGGTATACATGGGTAAAGGTTACAAGGTGCTGACAGGGTAAGTACTGCCCATGATATGTTATGCTAGCACTTGAGACCTACACTTGTGGTCCTAAATGCTGGGAAATGGCGATAGTGCATTACTTTACCATAGCAACTAAACCTGAGCGCATGCTTTGAATATGACAGACAGCCATCTCTGCCAATCAAAAACCCTCATCCAAACTCGCCTCACATGTTTTAAGCCACAGATTCAGTGACGATATATTAAGTAAAGCAATACACAATTAAACTCATGTAATTTTGTCTCCACGACTAACATCTTAAAATAAAAAAAATGCCTCAAATGTGAAAAAAAATGTTTGATTTTTTTCCCTTAATCACAGTTACTTTTTTCCATTATCCCTTGTCTATCCCTTATTGAAAAAATAAAAAGCTTGTATCCTCCCTCTATTTGTACTGGAGCGTAATGCGATTGTGTTGTCATTTATAGGAAATAATAGCAAACCTCTCTTTCATTTTCCAGTTCAAATAACCATGAAAAATTGGCCCGTGATGTCGGTAGGACAACAAAGGGGCATAAACAACCAACTGAGCTGGCTTTTCTCTGTAAAAGGAAAATCTTTTGTTTCTATCATGTTTTTAATTTTACAAAAGTTCTCTAGTTAAATCAGTATAAACCTGACCCTTCTTTTGTTTGAAGGTGGTGACACAATGTTCAAGGCGGCCAGATTTTCCTCCCCCTTAATCCTCTTTTATCCCATCAATCCCATTGGCCTCCCTCCGGACGGGTCCCGCTAGCGTCACGGCCGATGTCCAGAGACAGCACTGCCAAGCACAACATTTAGTGCCCAGATCACTTCTGATGGTGCTCAGCTATCACACCAGTATAAGGAACTCCACCACAGCACACGTTTTAGGTGTCCAGCTCTGCTCGAACCAACGCCGCAACTCCAAGCGATGGCGGAAGGAGAACTGCATCTACAAGAGCGTTAATGGCAGTAGCTATTCTTGTGCTAATTGTAAATCATTCTTTTCAAATCTTAATTTCCAGTGTGAGACGCAAGACCTCTCATAATCTGATTGCTTTCAGTCTTATTAAGACTTAATAGATAAGTATTTTTGCCACAGTAATTTGTACATTATCAAGCCATCATTGTAATGTAATTATTACGCATGTCGTATAAACTGGTGCCCTTGTTCTTCGGAGTACATTTGCATGTGTAACTAAACAGCATGCTCATAAAATATTTCTAAAACCAAATATAATAAACAGTGGTCAGACTGTACCAAGCAATTAGTAGCTAAAAAAAATCTAAATCCCAAAGTTATTAAAATAAAATTTAAAAACAGGTAATTTTGCTCAGTATTTTATCTTGTCAGGTTGTCTGCTCCATCTATTACTAGGCCATAATAAAAGTCTTCTCCGTTTCCTCATGTATGAAAAGACACCAGTTCATCCAAGGGGTGGTTGTCAAAAAACATTAGTGCTCTTTAAAATGTCTGGTGCCAGTTCTGGCTGTGTTGGGCTCCTCTGCTGGTCTTCCGCTCTCCCTCTGTCCCACTGGTGCTAATAATGTAAACTGACTGTCTGCGCAGCCATGCCCCTGCCATCCAGCTCCACCGGTTAGGTCAGCTATGTCAAGTGAAAGAACCTAATTTCTTCTTACAGTGTTGGCTGTTTAAATAACTACACAGTGACAGATATTTAAATGTTAGCCGAGCCCTGATACACCCACAGTTTAGCATCATGGAGCACTTTAATACATCCAGCTACGCTTCCATTTGCGCTGAACCTCCTTCAATGCCTGATACTGGTAGCCTTTGTTTGCACCTTTATGATAATACCAGAAATCCAAGTTATACAGTGATCAGATCAGCCTTCAGCTTTATGATCCCACCCAAATTACACTGTGTTCCCTGAGCAATATTGATAAAGGTTAAGCAGCTACAACCAATGTTCAGTTGTCGTTAGCTTAAACACACATGGGAGAAGCAACAGAGTTACACAACAAGCACAGGAAGGAGGGCTGGCATATCCCTGAAGTAAAAGCTTCCACAACACATTCTGTGTGTATGTTACACAATAGATCACATTCAGCCATTCCACCACTACAGGAATCTTTGTTTTCGTCTATAAATTACTTACCAGTGTTGGACACCCTTTCTTTTATGTAAAAAGTATGTCACCACATTCAGGAGAAATTTACAACTGCCACAAAATGCTGATACCTCACACGACTTCTTTAACCCCCCCCCCATTTATACATATAAATCAAATGAAAACCCTTTGAATATTTGCATATTTGTGACTTCTGCTAAATGGGAACAAGGTTTACAATTACAGCCAAAATGAAGATTGTCATTACTGGGCATCAGTCGTTGCTTCTACACTTACATTTTGTGCGGGGAACAAATATGAATAAAGCAAACGTGCCCTTTCCTGCTCCTTGACGCGCTCTGCTTCAAAACCTTATTTGCTTACGCAATGCAGAGAGCACTACAGGTTATACGCCGCTGCGTAATTTAATAGCACTCCTCAACTTTCGGCAGGAGTGGGCAGAGTAACGTCTCAAGACGACATCAGTGACATTAGTGAAATGACAGGTTAGCCAGGCCAATGTGCTGACTACAGAGAGGCATGAAAATGAGCCTGCTGGCAGAAGCCCGGGGCCCCTGTCTCATTTGGGCATTAAAGGGGATTACCAATCACCACTAATGGCCGCTTCCCCTGAGACTGCCTCTTGACTACACTACAACTCTACTCCAGCAGCTACACCTTAAAGCCTAGCGGCTCCAGCACCCTGGCCTTTCACACATCTTTGCAAAAGCTGTTTTTGCAGAGAAAAAAATAAAAATAAAGACACAGCAGAAAACAGATTTCTGACATGCAGTGAACACATGGGGCAGCACTAACGTCCACCCAAAGAGGGCTGTCCTATCACAAGCAAGTAAAAACTGTCATACTTGTCCAGACTATGGCCATCCTTTGGACAGTGTCACACACACTACACATGACACTGAGGGCACAGATTTAGGTATGGACAATAGGGAAATGTTCCTACCAATAGTGTGGGAATACTGAATCGCCCTTTGCATGTGTACTGGCGGTTGGAGGCTGGTTTGTCCCTGCCACTGTTGAAACCAAACCTACGCCCTCTTGCATGCCACACCTCACATTTCCCTTCCTCTGATGTCCAGTGCTCCTTCTCGCTATAACCAAACAAAGGTGGCTCTTCTGGGTCTCTTCCCTAGCGTGGCCTTTTTCAGCAGACCTACAGGGTGGTTCATTGTGATAAGAACTTCATTGCACCTATTATTGGCCCTTGTCCACAGATTCAGGTCCAAGAAAGCTTCCCTAATGGGGTAATCTGATGCTGTGTTGCTCCCCGCACCCGATCGGAGGCTTGCAGCCGCTGTCCAGGTGTGGGAGTGGCGTGGTGTGATGGGTGTCTTCTGCAGAATTCGTTCACAGTTGCTCTGCTGTGGACTTTCCAACGGGCTGCTCCTCGCCCCACCCCGCCCTCCGTCACCCACTCTCGCCCACTCACGCGTTCTCATGATGTAGCTCCACATGTGCGGGTCATGGCAATGCAGCTAAGGGGAAGAGAAACCTAGAAGCTAACCTTTAATGCAGCTAACACAAACACATACTATACCATACCCTGGGACTGCCAGTACGACACAAATAGAGAGTGTTTAATGCTCAGCCACAAAGACAGCCAAGACAGCCCACACACTTTGTTGCTACTAGAGTTCAGCTGTTTAACAGCAAGTTTGCATGCTAAGTCGGATCTTGGCAACAATTTTACTGCTCATTTAAAAGTATTCTTGCCGTTCACAAGTGGCTGAAAAGGGTATGCATTTAAGTTTTCTCACAGATCTATTTTAAAGAAAAATATTTAATTAGCTGTATGTACTGAGAAAGCCAAGTATTCACACGAGTACATATTAGTGGGCTGCCCTTTTAAACACTGCTGTCTGAGACGGGGGCACGTCGTGTCTAATATAAAACCGGAGCTGAAGAGGGCCAATGAAGACTTTTCTAGAACATGCTGGGGTGGCTGGTCTGCGCACCGTGGTTGACGCAAGCAGCTGGGAAGTTCAACTTGGTGCTGATTTATCTTAAAATGCAGACTGAATATAAAATAAGTCAGAGGAGGTCAGGCTGGATTCATGTAGCACCCTGGGGCTCTCCCAGACTCATTACATGAAACACAACCTTTGTTTACAAACCGACATGCTGCTGCTCCGCCTGTGAGGCACAAGGCCCAGTCTGCATGGTGCTGAGGCTGGGCCACATGTGGTACTGCCAACATATGGGCACATCTGCATCTGTGATGAAAAAGGGGGAGGGCTGCAAGGAGATCCCTGGAGCCTACAGAAGGGGCATTGCCAGGGAGATCCCTGTTGCTGAGAGCACTGCAGGTGAGACAGCCTACCCTGCTGAGAGAGCGGGCGCCGCTGGTGCAGAGGCTGTGGGCATACCTGGGACACACCTGCAGCTGGCACTCACCTGACAGGAGCCTCCTCAACAAGGCGGCAGCGATTAACCTCTGGGGGAGGTGTCTGCTGCGTGATGTAGTGAACTCCTGCTGCTGACTAGCCCTATTGATCCCACACACACGCAGTGCCTTCCTAGTCATCTATGATCAATATGCAAATGGACCACAGCATTGATTTGATATTAATTTTCAATTAGGGAATCCTCCTGGGGTCCCACAGGGTCATTACAGAACCATTCCAAACGAAGGCTTCAGCATGTTTCAGCCTCTGATGCCTCTCCAGATCAGATGGCTTACTTACCGTTTATTTAGCCTGCCATCCTGTAAATATGGATTAAAGCACTGGCAATCAGTCCCTGCAACTCTGCTTCAGCTACAGCCCCAGGAAGGCGTCTAAACCAAACCCCCCCGTCACACTCGCACAGTACAAGAGGCCGTCTACTGTCAGAGGAGCTAAATTAACACATGTAGGGAGCAGTCGGCTGCCAGTCTAGCACGGAAATTCACAGACTTGTTGCGGCAGAACACCTGTGAAGGTAGTTACCATTTGCTATATTGCTGTTTCCTCAGGGACGTTTCTGATTTCATATAGGCCAATAATGTTTACATTCCTTCGCTTTCATTATGAGAAAAGTGCACGGACCCTACAGCGAACGTGCCAGGTTTTTCGTTATAATTCAAAATTTACGTTTATAGTATGAGAGGTTTCAAGTCTCTGTCATATACTTGTACATGGTGAACATGGTTCCACTGTGCACCGAAAAGCTTATAACAAGGTTCTGGGAAACACTAAACACACAAACTGCTCATACTACAATCTTACTACACAACATTGAAAAACAAACTAAAACAAAAAAACAAATAATTATTGCAAGGAGAATAATGTGTATTAAACAGTGAAGGAATTAGTGAAGATGGGCTGGTGTGCTACATGCAGTCCGATATGACGGTGTTAGGAGAAGTGATGTTGCAGTAACGTATGGAAATGCAGAGGACTGATGGCAGCCTTGCTCTTGGATTCCTCTCCTAAATTATATCTGACCACTGAAGATTTCCAGGTGTCACCTTATCTTCAACATCTGCTCTTAATGAAACAGCTAGCTTTCAGCTTTAAAAACACTTTAAAAATATGTTGCAATTCTTTCTCCAAATAAATCAAGAATCTGTAAGAATAAAATTCCCATTTTTGCCTACGTTCTTGGGTAACTAAGGTAACATATCCCAGTCAGAAGTAGACTTGCACTTCAAATTGAACAATGTAGCATTGATTTGTTAAGAGCCGTGCACTTCCTGTACTGATGGAACGTATACCAGGGGCCATTTTATCGAGCACTGCGGTTTGGCACCATTTTCGTCCAGCTGTTTAAAGAGAGACGGCCGCTCACAGCTGCAACCCATCATCGAACGGGAGGAGGCAGCAACTTCCAGACAGGTGAGAAAGATGATGTCACCACCGAGGAATGACTGCATGGCTTTGCATGGAAACAGCATCGTGTCTCAAACAAAAAACATTCAATCCTGGAAGCCACAATCACTATTAAGACCGATAATAAAGGTGTAACGAATGCTCAGGATTCATTCAGAAGTGAAAAGACGACACAATTATAGCCCAGGTGAGAAAAGCAAATTCAAGTAGACGTGCATATCTAAAATTCAGGAAAGACACAGCCAAACTCGCAATTAAAATCTCTCGGCAGGAACCTACAGCCGCATTACATGTCCGAGCACGTCTTAACGGTCAGCGGTGCACTTTGGAGATACCGTGCCACGCCGCTACCTTAGAGGCAGACAAGCAAGAAGCACAGTGAAGGGTGAGGGCCACTAAAGGGTCTCCACACCACGCAATGGAAGAGCAGGAAAAATATGGGGTAACTAATGCACCTGCCATGCCAATCGCAGCACCTACCATCAGATTCACTACAACCTCTAATTGGTTTAGGGATAACATTAATTACCGCACTGCTCATTAATGAAAGGTGGCCTTCATTGCCTCCATTGATCAGCAGGACTCGTTAGCCATCATCCTAAGCAATGGTATATGTAACAAGCTTACATATTGACATATCAATTAATGCAATCAATTCCTGGCCAGCAGCTGCCAGTCCCTCTTACTCCTTCTTTCCATCGGCCGGGTCCCTGGGCTCGCTGAAAACGTCCAAAATAAAGTACTTCTGTCAAACAGCTCTTTATCCAGGAAAAAGCTAATGCTAGGTTAAGCTGACAAGTCAGCAGCGACGGACGACTGCTATGATTTAGGTGTTCACAAGAGACCCACAGCACGGCCACAGCTAGAGACTTCAATAAAAGTTAGGAACTGTGCAGTCGGTTTTGCACACCTTCCTCACGCTTAGCAGAGATGCTAATGTTATCCAGCAGGATTACTCATCGCATACTGTGCTGCATGCAGGGAGTGTGAGATAAACCCCCTGCCACCCAGCGCACAGAAGGAAGCCGCAGTTCACAGCTCAAGCCTCTCCCATCCCAGTAAATCAGCTCCAGCCGCTAAACCGGCTGTTTCTTTTTAAACTTCTACGTTCCGATCAATGCCGCTTCTTAAGACTCATTGATTAGCACTTAGAATCCTCGCTCGGTCCCCGCGTTTCAAAGGGAAGGCCGATTTGAAATATTTTACCTACACACTGTGCAAAATGTGAGGAGTCAGGAGAGTGTAAGTGATGAATAAGAGAATGGGGTGTGATAACTTAAAGCACGCCATGACAAAGTAAGGGGATTTATTAGCAGCCCGGAGCACTTCATTTGCTTAATAACAGATCATGTCTGCAAAAGCGTTGGCTATGAGGTGGGGATATCACTCTGGGAAAATGTGTCACTTTGAAAAATCCTGTTTGAAAGACAACAGCTTATGAGCGCTTGTCATCCGCCGCGCCTAAGACGATCAACACCCGCGATGTGGAATATCAATATGACAGCCTACACATCTCCACGAAAGAAGACAACGATCTGGGAGGAGTGGCACCTCGTTCCTGGCTGAAAACGTGGCCGAACGCTTTTCCTTAAAAGCCTTTTTACATCTCCCTCGCATCTGAGCTCCGGCAGCTCCAAAGTGGGTCACGCTCGTGGAGAGAAGAGGCTGTGTACTGGAGGCTGGGAGAAGCCTGCTACGGTAACCATCTCCTAGCACCTACTCGGAGTACCTCCCAGTGATCTTCTTCATCTTATCATTTAACTGGTAGCATGGAAAACATAAAAAAAAAAGTAAAATAAAAGCATTTTTGGGTTTGGCATCTGTGGACATATGACACAGGCATCAGCACCTGTGACCGCTCATAGCCACTTTCATATACGCATACGGGGGCTGTGACAGTGGGGCAGTGGGTGTTGTGTTAAAAAAATAATAATTATAACAACAACAACAACAACAACAATTAAAAACTTCCTGGCGTCCACGACCCTGACTCGTTTCGGGTTCTGCTCAAGTCTCCTCTCTCAGACTGTCCCCTGGGTAACGAACAAGTGGGCGGTAAAATTAACAGCCAGAAGCGTATTTTGCTGTGCTATGGAGATAATAATGCAACGGTTGCTGCAGTTACCCACCCTCTCTAAATTATCCCACACGCGCACACACACACACCCTCCCTTTCACCTGTATTCTTTTATTTCTTCCATTGGTTCCTCTCCGTCTTGCACGGATGTCATCCTGAACATTATAGGACACTGCACCAGCTGGCACCACATACCCTTTGTTTACAAGGTGCATTCCAGCAAGACGTGTAAACAACTCCCCAAAGAGAAGCATAATTATTACAGAAATAAATAGACTCCCCGATACCCACTCCTTCTTCTTTTGAAAGTATAATTTGGCAACAGCACAACAGAAACAAAGGTATACAAAACAAACAGGCTGCTATGCTCACTCAGACAGCTAAGGTTGGAGGGGTGGGGGCTGCAACTCTGAGGTTCTGAGGATGACTTCCTGACAGCTCCTGACACCTACAACTGTGTTCACAGGCAAGCAAGAGGAGGAGCCCATTGCTAATCAACCTTTATACAATAAGCGGTACACATCAAAGCATCTAAAAGACTCGCAACACAGTTAAGACCCCCCCCCCCCAATCGTTACACCAGAGTGCGAAGAACAAACAGAACAGCATGCCGGGTGTGTTTATTTATAACTGAATGAAAAACTACATTCAGCACCAGGTAAATAATTCTTTCAATATTTTGAGTTGATATTCACCGTGTACACACACTGTACATGCATTTATATAACCCACATTTATGCATCAGTGTGTAAATTTACAGCACTAGGCATGCAGCCAAGAGTACACATATACACAAACAAAAATACACACAGGGTTTTTTCTATCGCTGCTGTGGTAGTTATGGAGGGTCATTACCTACTGTACAGTGTCCATGCATGAGTCATGGGGGGGAGGGGGGTCGACTTTTTATGGATATTGGTCACTCCTGTGATAAAAATTAAACAGCTGGGAAAGTTTATAAATATGTGAAGTTCAGATGAAGTACAATTTATAAAAACTGAAAAGGTTAAAAATACCCTTCTCTCAACACCAATCCTAGATTCCGCGTTTATGCGACGTAAAAAGCCATTATGCACTCTGTCAGAAAACAGTGAGAACATAATTTGTCAGTTTTACGCAACATTACATAGCATCCCCTTCGGTTTTAACGCATTTCTGACAGGTGCATTTTAAATCCGCCAACACGAGCAGGTACCGCAGGTATAAATTACAAACGCAACGATGAGCTGAAAGCTATCAGCGGCCGAGGCGAGACAGGAAGCGGCGACCGAGGTACCGTCAACAAGCTCCGAGAGGGACGGGGCGACCACATGACCTTGACGGAGCGGAGCCAGACACCATGCTGGGTTTGCACCATAGGACAGCCGTCATTTCTGACATAACAAAGTCACCATCAAAAAGCAAAACTGCTGAACAAATAAGTCATTTGCAATCAAATAGATTCCACCTCACCACACCCCACATACTGCATGCGCGCGCGTGTTCGCTCCTCTCATATAAATTAGTCGTACCCTTCCCTGAGCCTCGTAGAGTACGATAATTGTATATGGCCAATAAATTACCACTGCCTCCACATCAATTATAAGCATCACGTCTGGCAATGAGGAAAATGAGATCTTGTGACAAATTTCATGAGGCTTTGCTGGCCAGCAGCCTTTCTTAACGTGGCACGGATAGCAATCCCTTATCTGCCCTCTGTAATGGGGAGCTACGGATAGAGCAGTGGAGCTGTGACCATTTAATTAAAAGCAGGGGAGGAGGGGTAGCTCATTGAGAAGAGGGCCAGACATGAGACAAAGCCTTTGTCTTTGAAACATATTTTGCTCCGCATTTTAACTCACTGGGGGAAAGACCTTGCTAGGCTGTTTGGAATCTCCCCCCTCGCCTTTTTTTTTTTTTTTTTTTGTCCCTTCGTGTTTCAAGCACCCCAGTGCGGCGTCTCGTTTTTTTTGTAACGGCATTATTTCCCCAGGGACGGCAGAGCTTCTCCTCGGCTCTGACTTGAGGAGATCCTTTCATTGGAGCATTTCAACAAATGGCTGCCACACAGAGGCCGTGACAACGAATGAGAGAGGCCCTTCATATAATTGCAATCCCACCTGGGGATTATGGGAAGGGTGGCGACTTCCACTGGGTTGTCATGAAAATTTATGGCAGGAGGAGACAAACAAAATAAATAAAGGCAAGGTCCTTAAGTTTGACACAAAGAAGAACAGGCAAAGCATCTCCCGTCACCGTACTGTTGATACAGCAACGACAACATTAAGTATTATAGCTGTGCATCTTACTAATATTTCATATCAAAAGACAATTATAAGGAAAAAATCCCATAAAACCAGAGGTTATAGCCATCATACAAAGCAAAACAATTATTCTGGGTACCCAGTTCCTTGTATACCTTGTATACGAAAGATCCATAATTTAAATATGGTTGCTTATCGGAAAATGAAACTCAAATCACAACAGAAGAATGGCATCCTCTCTTCATCACTACATACAGGTTTTATGTAGCAGTTCATTAGTTATAAAGCCACACAGTGTTATTGTAGGTGTTTCGGGGAGCACAGAGTGACAGTGTGTCCTCTTCTCCATATGTGTACCTTAAATTTATATATAATGACCACTACATGTATGGACAATGACTGGAGGTTTACTGATGAAGGCAGGGAGATTACTCCACACACCATGTACACCTCCCCTCTGAAAATGAGCAGTTATCTGGCCAAGCAGAGCTGTTTCGGTGGTAACGGGACAGTCTAGGAGTGCTGCAGTGGGAATCAGAGGGCAGGAGGGGCTGTCCCAGACAAACCAAGCCCCTCACATGCCATCCCAAACAAACATGATTCACGATGGTGTGTGGAACTGCAGCCCTGTCTCCTTCAGTCTATCTTCTTTTCATATGACAGTTTCCCCAATTTCCCCATTTTGCTAAATTAGTGCACATGCATACGGTTATGAACATTAAGTAGTCTTGATCATGATACGTAGTCATCTGCAGAAATGTACGATCATCCCCTTCCGTAGACTTGATTCTCTTGGATTTTTTTTGTCCCATGACAAGTTCTACAAGTTAACTTATGAGTGAAATTTAGTACTTTCAAACACAAGGTGTTCTTACTACACAGCCTTCTCTTCACAGTACAGCACTTCCAAAGGCAAACTACCCTACACTGTTAAACACAGACACGGGAACACACACTTAAGTCGCTTTTAACATAAGATGGTGCTATACACTGGAAAGCAATCCTCCTTTAGTCAGACTGAGCCTCAATATCAACCGACAGCACACAGATGTAGAACTACAGTGGAGCCAGCTCCAGTGGAGGTGAAATGTTCTGAGGCTGTCGCGTTCTCTTACACATCCACAATGCACACCATGTCTCTCAGGGTGTGTGTGCCTTTGAGGAGCTGTTTCATTGCATCCCTGCTGGGTTCTGGCCATCTGGGGGTCTCCCTTCCCTTGTTCTGGGCCACAAATGTGGCACAAAAACAGCGACCCGCCAACCCCTGCCTCAAAGACCGGGCCGTTTGCAGAGGAGCATATCAATGTTCAGCCACAGTAGCCAAGCAGTGAAACAATGGGAGCACAGTGGTGGATCTAACTGTTCTGAGTTCAGCGTGAAATGAAACCGCTTTGCTCCAGTGGGAAGGAATCACTCTTGTGCAACGCTACAGCGGACATCCGAGCAGAAAGCAAGGGTTTTAATGTGACCAGAAAGGATACTGAAATCTCAAACAACCATGTTAAGTTCCATGCTTTTTACGCAATTCCTAAAGAATTTCCAATGTTGAAGCATTGCAGCAAAACACTTTCTTATGGTGTTTAAAAAGCTGTGTTAAAATTTGATTTGCATGTAAAGTTTTGTTTCAGACCATTTTGGTTCTAAAAAAAGGCAAGTATTCACAGAAATGGCCAAACTGAAGACGGTAAGTGTTTCATAGCCCTCACCTGACTCTCCACTGCTAGATGTAACTGGTTCTCCTCAATCTCTTGCTGCCTTGTTCCCTGCAATGGGGAGCTTGAGATCAACAGTCTGTGCAGGAAAGTGTCAGTTTTTTTGTTTTTTTGCTCCTAGCCTGACCAGACTGTCCAGGCTCCAACAATAATAAATATCATTAAGAGACAATAGGGGAAAACAAACGTGCGAGGTTAATGTAAGAACATAAGAGGGCCGTCCAGGTGACAGGGGTGGGAATAACAGTTACTTTTACGTTACATTAACGGCACGCAAAACAGCTTCTGTGTCTCATGTTTGGGCAGTAAAAAAACTGCCGCCTTTTGAATAGAGTGGGGAGGGAGGAAACTGCAGCAACAGACAGAAAATGCAGGACTGCTTTATTCCCTCCCCAACGTCAAATGGGTCCTGAGCACGCCACGCATCAGTCGGTCAATATCACTCACCACATGTCAACGCTGTGACTGAGTTATGAATGACCTTTTCTTGCTGAAAAAGGGACAGTTAATGTGCTCTCAGCTTGGTAACTTTGGACGGGTTTTATCCTGCATGACTACATCTTCATGCGGCGCTCAGCCGTTAACATGGAAGACATGACAAGGTTGGTTGTTATTCGATTTGAACACGGTTGGTGAGTTTGGCCCGGCTGCCCTCAGTCAGGATGAGCTGGAGCTCGATGGCTCTGTGGCCTCTGTTTATTTGAGAAGAATCCACTGTAACTTAATTCACTTAATTTAGTGGGTTGTTCATTTTCAACCTTTTACTTCATAGAGATACGCTGGTCTCCGCCCCAACAGAGACTCATTGTTCATGAACATCGGGTGAACACATTCAAGTCTAATTCACATGGTGGGTGCCTTACTTTGCACTCACACTCTAGTTTTCCCCCCCTTACAAATGACAGTAGAGCGAGATTCCAGTCTAACCTAAGAGGAATCACAGCACCCCGATCCTTTCCTTGGCCCATCAACTGGTTATCAGGAACAATGACACAGAAATGCTCTGCTACACAGCTACAATACAAACTGTGTATGCAAGTCTGAAAAGTAATCAACCGCAGGAGAATGCATGGGCCTTTCAATTACCCAGACTCCCTCCCTCGCTCACTCTTCGTTGCTTTCTGCATCAGCAATAAAGTATGCCCACACAGGAGTAATGCCTTTTTACTGCACCGCTAGTACATTAAATACAAGCATTACGAGACATAGGAACCTCCTAATGTGCGCAAACAATCAATCGGTCGGTCAATCTTGTAGAGCAGCGTGGAGTGGCGGCGTATGACTTACTGTTGTGACCAAGCAGTTCCAGGTTCAAATCCCTGAAGAGTAATTATTGTTGTACCTCTGAGCAACGCATATTTAACCCGGACAGCTTCCGGAAATTTTCAGCTGCGTACAGCAAGTGCCCTTTTAAGCAAATAAATGCTGACGGCCTGCCAAAGTCTGACAATTTTAACGTATGCATAAAACTCATGCTTACAAATACGTTACAAATAATTCTCATGTGAACGATTTGAAATACGAAGCAGAGAAAGTAAGCAGAAAAAAACGGCATTAAATATTCTCAACGGTCTTTGACATGATAACATGTCAGAAAACTTCTTAGAGGTAAAAAAAAGAAACAAAGCAGAAACAGAGCATAAACCACAAATTACAGAAAAAGAATGCAAAGTGTGGATAAATGCCTCCCCCTTTTTTTTTTTTTTTTTTTGAAGAGGGCAGCACCAGAGCTGCACAGTGTTTAAATCTGTCTCTGCTGGTATGTTTCTTGTGTTGTTTGATGTACTTGGAAAATTTCAGTAAATATACTAAAGAGAAAAGAATCTTTCTCAGATCAAGTGAATGAGTGAACTATGCAAACAAAGTGGAAAGGACAGGAAGTGACCAAGAGAAAAAGCCGGGAGCTACAAGAAAGGGCAGGAACAGAAGGTAACTGAGACAGAAGACAGGGAGCTAGAAGTGAGGGCAGGAACAGGAGGTGACTGAGACAGAAGACAGAGAGCTACATTAGAGGCAGGAACAGGAAGGTAACTGAGACAGAAGGCAGAGAGCTACGTGAGAGGCAGGAACAGGAGGCGACTCAGACAGAGGGCAGGGAGCTAGAAGTGAGGGCAGGAACAGGAGGTGTTCTGGACTGAACAATGAGGCACATTCCTGCCCTCCCCACCATTACAATTACTCTAATTTACATGAAAAAAATCTGATCCCCTCTTGACCCTGTGTTCCCACATGCTGTTGACAATGACATTTCAAGCTAAGTCTCTGATTCACACTGTGTGATACCTGATCTTACCTCACAGCTGCAGCTGTGAGGTAACACATAAATCAGTCTAGGTAGCTCATCTATGTTAACACCATGAGGGCCTGAGTAATTTGACAAACTTGGAAAAAGAAAGTCATTTATATTTGTTATATTGTGTATGTGTAATGTATACAACCGTGCATTCACCAGTAAGAATGTACATGAATTTTGAGCCTTAAGTACAATTACTGGTTAAAGTAATTTTGGGATTGCAGGCAAAATTGACCAAGGTGAAATAGGCAGAGAACACGAACCTTACAATCTTAATTATACTTTAAGCACATTACATGTCGATTTTTATTTTACATATACATACATTTCATTTTGATATAGGTTAACACTGTGTGGACTACATGCACTAAAGTGGATAGAACACTGAACTGGTGCATAGAAGGTGCGACATCCGGCTTCTCGTCTGGTGAACTCCATTTCTCAGAATGACTACTACTAAAGAATGACATCAATCTACTCACTGAATGGAAAACTGCTTGAATTCTAAATTTCACCTCATATCCATATCGGAGCACATTTTCCTACATGCTACATTTTCTCTACAACCTCTACATCAAATTCTAGAAACATGAATGGCTGCTGTGAATAATTCTATACATTAAAGAATACAGCAGTAAACTTCAAATGCACTGTTGGCTGCATCTGTATGCATGGTTTTCCAACTTTATGATGCCCAAACTTACCAGAAGGTAGCGTGATCCTCTCCGTTACAGGATACCTTGTAACTTCTGCACACAGCAGTGAGTTTGAGTGGGAACATGGAAGATGACAGGAGATGGCCAAGACTCATAGTTCCCGGTGTAAGAAAACACAGCTAATCCCCCACAATGTCAGCCATGCCTTTGATGCAGAAATTCTGGACTGACTGGCAAATCACAAAACGCCCCTATCTGAGGGCTTGTGCGGAAACCTGATAAAACAGTGAGGCAAAAGTGCCATTTTTGGATCTTTCTGCTCCTCGCATAGTATTATTCAATAGGCCTGGGCAGTGTTTTTTCTTTTTGGTTTATCTGGACAGGCTGTGGGGAATCTGTCTGGCCGGAGCTAACGAGAGAACAGTGACGGAGGACGTCTGGCGAGACAAAGGGACTTTGTCAGGAGCAGTCCTTCCGCTGGAACAGGAGAAGCACCATAAATCTGCCCTAGTCAAGCAGCAGGAATGTCTCAGTTTGTCAAAAACAAATAGCGTCTTGTCTCTGTCGCTCGCAGAACCCTCACATCTGGTTAAACAGAGCTGGGCCTCCAGCCGGCAGGAGAAGCAGAAGCCGCTGACAGAATCACATTCAGCCGGTCTTGTGGACTCATGGTCATGTTCATTCTGTAAAAACCGACTGCAATTCTACCCACAATTCACTGCTGCTTCTTATAAATATCATGGTCACACTTTGACTGTGCCACTTCTGCAGGCTATTGAAGGACTTGAATGGGATCGATAGGATCACCAGATAAACAGAGAAGCCGCACAGGGCATCATGGTTAAGGGTCTAAAACAATGCAGGTGAGAGGGTGAGAGACACAGAGATGGTCCTGCAGATACATGCTGAAAGGAGCACCTTAACACCAACAAATTTGAGTTAAGTATGGTCCACCTACAAATAACTAACTGAGGAGACGCAAAAAATTCTAGGTATGCAAAACCCTTTAACATAAATGGAAGGGAAACAGCTGTTCAATCGCTCAGAAAATTATTGTCATCAGGTAAAAATGTTTTCAAGAAAATTAAGATTACAAATAATGTATCCAGCCAGACGTGGGGTGAGAGGCAGTTAAGAAGGTAAATAGGTTTTTACAGCATTGTCCACCATGGGAGAAAGTTTGAGTGTCTTTCATGATGAACAGGAAGTGTGTGTGTGTGTGTGTGTGTGTGTGTGTGTGTGTGTGTGTGTGTGTGTGTGTGTGTGTGTGTGTGTGTGT
>JABJVR010000016.1:1279373-1291854 GCA_025773905.1 Chitala chitala
TTTTTTTGTTTGTTGTTGTATGTATTTTTTTTTTTAGTTTTAATAATTTTAATTGATATTGGATCATTGAATGTTTGTTTATTTGTATTTGATGATTCTTTTTTTTGTTATTCTTTGTATAGTCTTTTGTTATGAATTGTGTTTTTAAATTCTGCCTTTTTTTTATAAAATAATACCAACCCCTTTAAAAAACCTTTTCATAAAAAAAAAAAAAAAAAAAAAAAAAAAAAAAAAAAAGACACCTGATCTTAACTTCAAAGCCAATTTGAAGACTTTATAAAACTGCAGGTGATCCAACACATGTCATTAACAGCACAGATTTACCAAGGAGCGAACCTGGAGACACCTGCCTTGACATGACCATGTGTGTTTCACAGTGGTTCTGACCTAAATGTTGGCTGACAGATTCGACCTCTCTGACCGGCCATTTTACAGAACTCTAGACCACTCAGCAAACGCTGCCTGCTATGGGCTTTCTATATAAAATTCTCCACTGCTGAATGCTTCGCACACAAAGAGGGCAGACTAAAAGGTCTTCAAATCCATCTGCCACAAATGACCCACTCCTCCACAGAGCAGGCACAGCACATTTTGAGAAGAAATATTCAAGATCTTCAAAGGTCTCATTTTCTATGTGAAAGAACAACACGCCGTAAGGTTCCTAAGTTGACCGAAACAGAGTAAAGCGGGAGGCAGCGACGATGCTCGTCCTTTTCTCTTTCCTGTGATCCTGATGCTCCGGGCTGATAAATCACCTCCAGCTGATGGACAGGAATTCAGCTGCCTAATGAAAAGATCGTGCTGGGAGGAGCTTGCTGGAGCCCTGTTGCGGGGGCTAGCCTCGGCAGGGCCCCGAAACAGCTGCAGCGAGGCCCCTGAAGAGGGCAGGCCTGCCAGAGGCCTACCTCCGCACGCACTTCACCAAATTGGATAGAGAAGCTTGGATCGTGCGATGTTAGTGCAGCCCCCCTCCCCTGCCCAACCTGCTGTGACACCACCCCCCAACCCAGTCATGGACATGACGGTGTGATTTGCTCCTATATGCAGGGACAAGACATCATGCTCCAGCACTGGAAATGCAGATGGAGAAAAAGGCAGGAAGGGGGTGGGTGGATAATCTCTGTACAAACACTGTGCAACCTCTGCCCTTACATGATGGGCATCTATCTGTCCATGACATCTGCTGGAGCCATAAACAGATACGGACATCGAAGGTGAACGGGAGCCTAGCTTAATTAGGAGAGTCAAGAACATCACAAACACTGACTCATTTCAATAGACAGGCATCCTGGGTAGATAACTATGTCTGATTCAGTCCATGTGGTGGAGGGAGAGGAAGGATTTGGCATTATCCTTAAATGTAAGCGTGAGTGTGCACGCGCACGCACGCACGCACACACGCACGCACGCACGCACGCACGCACGCACGCACGCACGCACGCACGCACACACACCGTCTCTGATTAGATAAACAGCCAACATTTTACAGCTAGCTGCCAAATTGTCTCCTGTGAACAAGAGTAGCTACGCATTGGTTTGTAATTATACACCGATAAAAGGCATATTTATGTGACTGAGAAGTTGGAGGTGGGGCACTGACAAACCTCCACAACACATCTGCTGTTTTGGGGGTGGGGTTTATTCACAAACAGCCATTCGTACATATGTGCTTTTCAGACCTAGAACAGAGAAAGGCATCTATTTAGTCAAGCGAAACGCAGTATGGCGCGGCCTGAAAGCAACACCTCTGCAGACCACATTCCATCTTTGGTTCGGTTACAGTCAAAGGCTAATGACACTTCATGCCTGAGAAAAATCAAAGAGGTCGACTTCTTCCTCTCCACATCACTCTTCTGTTTCCACCACACGGCAAGGCCTGGCTTGTCCCCCCCGTGTGACTCTGGCACCCCACTGTTCCTCTCGTACCCCACGGGTCTCCTCAGGCGTCCTCTCCCTCTTGCACACGTTTTGAAGGATCTGCTGAATTGTTTTAGTGAACACGGACAGCGCAGTAACCCCTCCAAACCGAACATATCCCCAACACTGCTGAAAAACATGGAAATTATACTCTTTGCTAGGAAAATAATAGGACTTCATCCAGACGGGACTAAAACAACAAAAAAGAAGATGACACCACAAAATGCAGGAAGTGCTGAAACAGTAGGCTCAAACCGGCAGACTGACAATGGTTAGTTTTAAGTACTGCCATTAAATACAGCAATAATTACTGAATTCATTTTCAGTCAGGAACGGTACCAGAATGTATACAATAGATACATAATTACAGAAAGTAGACGATCAATGAGGCACTCGTTTGACCCATATTAATTGCCATTCCACTTTGCCAGTGTTAACGTGTGCTTTTCTGTCTATACGTGCGTGTGCGCGCACTCCCGTGTCACGGGGGCTGTGACAAGCCGTTCGTTAATATATTCCATGCACATCTCAGTAAAGAGAGAATTGACTGAGACTCCCTTTGATAACATTTGCGCTTTCTGAAGATGTACTCCCAAGCCTTCAGATCAATGCATCACACAATATGAACACGGCTTGGAAAGACCAGGACGTCTGGCCACAAACATGCATGTGTTCTCATGAACGTAAGTGTGGCTCATTTCACACAGACCTATTTTTGTAATGCACAGTGTAAAAAAGTAGAAAAACTACAAAGGATGTGCTAGTCCTGTAGTAAACGGGCAAATCTGAGATCAATGCCCCGAGCCACGATAACAAGACTCGGCCAAATGCCCACTGAAGCCCTTACTACAGTTCCAGGTTCAACTCATTAGGAATATTTGGATAAACACATGCATACATACATTATGTGCTCTTTTAAAGGCAGCCCGATAAACACGTTTTCTTTTTAATGAGCTGAACTGCAGCTTATGCGATGCATAGCAAATTACCCTGAATTGGGCAGGAAATGATGTCAGGCCCCAACAAAATTAATCGCTTGACGTTGCCCTCCTCTCTGGGCGCCTAATTATCAGCTTAGCCTCCTGGTGTTTTTATGAATGTCAGCCGAGCAACACGGCACACCACAAACAAGATAGTGCAGTCACTCGGCCAGCAGGAGGCGACAGAGGCGGGCAGGGAACAGGCTGTCTGGCCAGCTGTTCACTAAACTCAAATGTGGCAACGCAACACTGTTACCATGCTTCCCATACTCTACAGTGTAAATATAATTTCTTACCTAATATTACTTCCAAGCATATGCATAAAACTAATTTTCTTCAAACAGTAGAGAACATCAACATGTGGCAACACTGAAGACCTACAACATGATAGACAATTGATCAAACTAACTAAAATTAATAATACAAGTGAAAGTATATTTAGTGGATGTTTCTAGAAAATACCTCGTGACAAGATGGCAATTTTCTGTAAAGCAACACAAACACCGCAAATATTACTTTTATTTTTATTAAATATTTTAAAATGCAGAGCGTATAAAAACAGCACCCGACTTAGTGCGTCTACAGAGTTGTGAAAGGGAGCAAGAACGCAATGCCTGCCCTCAACGCGGATTCCTTCGGAGTAAACGCCGTCTTCCGGCTCGCCTCTTCCCGACACGCAGGGGACGAAAAATCGTGACACCTGTCAGCCTCTCATTTGTCACATGCCAGCCAGACAACTGTGGAGGTCATGCAACCCTGTTGACCAGAAGCAGACAGGAGAGGGAGGGGGGGTGCTCTTGGGATGATTAATAGGGTCATTGAAAATGGAATTCGGCACATGGACATAAAAAAAAAAAAACCTCATCAGTCTCTGACAACAAACATCCCACTCCTCCCTACACGAGGATGGAGACCCTTTGTCACAGGACAGATGCTACACAATTGGGCTTGACTATGCCAGTAAATCCTTAATGAGTCACAGACCACTCCTAATACTTTTGTTTGAATATTTATTCAATCAGTGCACTGCACCAGTAGCGAAGATGCAAATCACTAATATAACCACTCTTCATACTCCACCTCAGCCACCCGAGAGTACATAAATGTAACGTATTTTAAGTAGCCGCTAACAATATGATAAATATGAGTCCTTCATATACATGTTCAAATGTATCAATGTAATCATGGAAACGTTGAATAATGGCTTAACGTACTGTTCGTCCATCCCCTCGCTTCCCTGTTCTTTTGGAGAAAATGACTGTCTTCTATATTTTACGATCTATATACGAAATTCATAATGAAACCTTAGTTATGATATTTTATTTCCATATGCAATTTACGCAAAAAAACTGGCTACATATACCAAAAAAGGTTAACCGATGTCTAAACTACAATTATCAGTTTACTAACTGCTCATCACAATTCACTGAAAGCAGGTACAGGTACGTAGGTAAGGTTGTAATTATTTTGGTAGTAGCAAAATCTTATGACATAAAGCATGTTTCTGCTTTTTGTTGTGTTGTAATGAGACTGACAGAGAGGGCTATTTAAAACACCAAGAGGAACAACAGATAAACAGAAGAAACATCGAGTGATCTGCAGTAGAAGGCACTTCATTTACAAGCCATCATACTTCAGAATCCTCCAAAAAGGTACACACGTGACACAGCGCATGGCTCTAGCAGTCGTGTCATGCTCACATTACCCGGCTAATGCCTCCAGAGCCCCTGATTTTGCTGCGCAAATATTTTATTACAACATAACAGGTAGCTGCTTTAGGTAGTGCAACAAGGCGCCAGAAATGTAATGTTTGTTCACCTTTTCCTTGACAAAACGTGGCTTGCAGGAGTGGCTTGGCAGAGTACGCCTGACCAGGATTTAGATGTGTGCAGTGGAACAGCTTCTTCAACGTCTACCTGTGCCACACCCATCCTTCAGGTCCTTTGCTAATGTAAACATTCACATTACCAAAAACGCCAATCACTTAACCACACAAAGACCCCAGCAGAGCAGGTGGAGAACTGGCAGTTACACGAGTTGCAGAATGCTAATATGGGTGCATTTGTGCTTTAAGGATCTTCTCTACATTTTTCCCCACATTATTTTGGTATTTTGAGATTATTGGGCCAATCGCCATATCAACAACAAAAGATACATCTGCTCGCAGAATCAATATTATGACTGTGCTGGTTAATTTTACAAATCCATTTGAAAGATCTGTTCTTGATCAGGTCCAAAGGGACTCGTGTTGAAAAGTGAGGCCCATACCGGAGCGTGATCATCCTTCCCATCCCCTCCCCCAGCATTCACCCCCAACTAGCCAATACTCCACAGTCCACCAAACATAGCTCTTTTATGAGGTCATTTACAAGGCCTTCTCATTACAAACATAAAAAAAACCTTTTCATGAAAAGTGAAACAAAGTGTCATTGATCAGGCCAGTCGATAGTGGATCAATAATGCAAAACCTCATCATTCCAACCACAGCGTAATTACAGCTCAGATATGATTGTCATGTTAAAAAAAAAAAAAAAAAAAAATCAAACACAGCCCAAGCTAATTGGAGCAGCCTACTGCCTTAGCAGAGACAGAGGATTTGAGGGTCTCCAAAAGGCCTCAGCAGAGTAACAAGAACATCCCGAAACCGAGCTGCTCATACAGGAACATTGAGTGGTACGTCTTCTGTCCATGTTCATGCCACTTACACTATTTATATTAACTAATATTTTGTTAATTTGTTTCTATTATGGAGGCGATAACTCCCATTTCAAGTATGTTTGACTGTGTTTCTCCACCAACACTATTAAAGGAACCTGAAAAGATCCTGCATGAAACATAACCAGAAAGCACTGCTTCACCGCTAACTGAGCGCATTCCTTGAGCCTGTACACTGTAATGTCAATATACTGAATGGTATTTGGACTAGAAAGTGTCTCTATACCTACTGAGGAACCTGCATCAAAAGCTTGGGCAGTATTTACCCATTCTAACCATCAAAGCACTGACTGACAGCGTGGATGTGGAAACTTCTCAGGCAGGACTGTCTAAGCCAACAGCATGTTATCAGTTCTCCAACTCTCTTTAACCATAACCTGCCTTGTACTACTCTTCCTCACAAAATATTACCTTAATGATTAGTTCTTTTCAAAGGTAGGGACTAAACCTGAAAGACAAGACACGGAAGCGTGTGCAGTGATTGTCCTTCCGAACTCTCTGTGGAGCAAAAGTAGGCCATCGAATCAACGATCCTCGAAGATCTGCAAAAATGGACACTTCCTCCAAGTCGCAGCTACACTCTAGACTGGCTATACTCATTCCATAGTTGCGTGTAACAAAAAACATATCACTTTTCCAATTTCTGCTTGTCATTTAAAACGTTCTAATGAGGAAACCAGTTACAACATGAAGTCAGACGAGATAGAAGTGCTTTGTACACACTGGCTTAGAAATCGATCAAATAAAAACGAGAGAAAGCATCATTAATTGGTTCTCTCACCCAATGGGACACAAGCAAAAGCAGTCTGCGCCCACAGCCAACACGATGTCCTTATGATGGATCTCCTGTGTATTCAGCTATATTTAGAACAAAAGAGGGGATCTCCACAATAAATGCCTCTGCCCCCACATGAGACCGCCTCCCACAGAGGTCAACACACTGCAGTGGTACAAGTTCTGCCTGCATCTGCCTGGTCCTGCTTTTGTTAACTTGGGGGGCAGGGCTACAAACAAGATGGCTTTGGTGTGTTGGATATGAAAATGCGTGAGCGCATGCATTTGTGTAACAGTTACAGTTAATACATGAACAGGAAGTGTGTCATCATGTGCAGCTGGCACTGGGGCATGAAGGCTGGTGTGATGTGGTTAGAAGGGGCATGCAGCCACCGACCCCCCGTGCCACTCCCCCTCCGCGTCTCTGCCTCCCCAATGAAGAGGGCTTGGCCTTCATGTCGGCTGGCCCTGGCAGCTGCTATCTTCTCCAAGGGATGCTGGCTCTGGCATGGGAACCTGGGACACTCCAGAGTGGCCGTTAGCCCTCCACACGAAACCACCCTCAAGGTGGCCCAAACGCAGCAGCTCATCTGCCTGCTCATGATGGTACTTCCAAAAGCACAAACTCCCAACCTTTTGTTTGGGTCGCTGGTCCTTGGTGTGATTTTAAAACGAGACTCACGGTCAATGCAGAAGCAGCAGTGATGTTTACACAGCGCAAAGCCAAGCACTAATTACTACATGCCACAAGCTAAACATACCGGCGCTGATTTCATGCTTACTGCTTTAATACATACAACTATTTAACTGTGATAAATAAAAACAGGTTCCACACAGTTATGATAATGACCATGTTTTGTAATGTTAAAGCATTTATAAATAAACCAGAAAAAATGTTTACGCCTGGCAGAATTAATGCTAGTTGTAATACGAGACCCCCGTCCCACACTCCCCCAAAGCATCAATGGGATGCTAACACAATCACTGAATTCAGGTTTTCACCACATACATCATGGTCTGGTGTGTTCACAGCGTGGCCCCGTGGGCAAACTGCGATGTTCAGTGTGTGAAAATGGTGCGAGCATGTGTGTGTGTGTGTGTGTGTGTGTGTGTGTGTGTGTGTGTGGCAAAGTAAAACCGAACTTCACTAAGGACTGTGACTGTTGGTCCATATCCTGTCTGGTGCATTTAAAGGATGTTTTTAAAAGCGTCTATCTAAATGGAAATAATGTAATCTGACCTTTACAACACTCTGATATGTAAAAGACACTCCCGGAACTGACAGTATCCATCTTATAACAAATTAATTAACAGAGCACTCAGGTAATGTCTCACCTTTTCCACTTTAACAACCATTAGGGAAGAGTCATGGAAGGTACTGAAACCACAAACCAATGTTCCTGCCTGAAAGAGGGGTGAGGAGGAAAAGAGGTTTGGGGGAGGGGGGCGAATCTGGACTACCGATCGATGATGTGATTGACACTTAATGGCTTTTCCCATTCTGCCTTCCTAACCACGGCCTGACAGCTGTTTCTGCTGATCAGAAATGGCAGACGGCATTTGATTTTTGATTGTAAAACCTTGCCGTTCTGGAGATGGCTTCATCATGTTTAATGATTTAAAAGTTAAGCTGAGTGCGACAAATTCAGAGGAAGGAAGAGGGAGAGAGAGGGAGGATGTGGAAAGAGGATGTTGGACAGGAGGCAGAGGCTCTTCTCAATGGCTTCATCTATTGGGAAGCCTAATTGCTTCTCAAACTGCAAAGTTCTCTGCAATCTATGACTGAAGACAAGTGAAACCTTATCCACGGGAGGGGGGGGGGATCAAACAGCAAAAAAAAACTGAAATGACAAATCTTTTCAACTTCGCCCATAATTAAATGCACACATTACCATACACTGTCAGGTTTGTGCACTCTTGCACAGGCATAATAAAATATGTAGCAAATAAAAATTTTAAAACATTTAAATTAAAATATTAAAAATCTGTATTTTTGGCACATACAAAAAAAAATGTTCCTCAAATCTTTTTCCAGCCCTCTGTTCACGGTGCTCAAAACGGAAGACGTGTGAACAAAGTAATAAAGTGGAACCGCATGAACTGAATAAACTTTATACATTATACAGCCTTAAAATATGAAGGAAAATAATATGCTATTTTCAAAAAGAATGCAAAGAAAGTGAATTAATAGAGCTCTTAAAGTGATCTGATTTTTGGATATTTAATGTAAACTGATAAATGATAAAATTCAGCTCATAATCCTTTCTGAGCCTTTATTCTGTTTGAAATTTCATAAACTGTAGTCTTTTGACATTTCATTATTTTGTGAATTCAAAGCTACTACAACAAAATAAAATGAAACTACTGTTCTGAACATGTTAGGCCTGCATACGAAAATTAAAGGGCAATACGTCTTATTCACAAAAGGCAATAAACATGATATAAGGTTCCTGTTCTGAGTTCTCTGGAACAAAAGATTTTACAGTTGAGACCAAGAGAAATATAATAGGACCCTAATTGAAGATGGTGGATAAAGTCTGCTGAATATTAGCTGACACCATGGAGGAAAGCATCTCGTGCAATTCTGTGTTCAGGCCGCTTCCATAATTTATCTGTACTGTGATGTCAGAGACAACGACTCGAGACAGAGAGGTATGAGGACAGATAAGGAAAAAGGCTCAGCTCTGAGAAAGCGAAGGTCCACATCGCTAAGAGACTTAAGAATTCGCACAAGGCTGAGCAGCTGAATAATCAGTCACCGTAGGAGACTTTCGTAGAAGAGCAGCCCGGTCTGAACGCGGGCGTTCTGTGTACCGAAGAGCAGCCCGGTCTGAACGCGGGTGTTCTGTGTACCGAAGAGCAGCCCGGTCTGAACGTGGGCGTTCTGTGTACCGAAGAACAGCCCGGTCTGAACGTGGGCGTTCTGTGTAACGAAGAGCAGCCCGGTCTGAACGTGGGCGTTCTGTGTACCGAAGAGCAGCCCGGTCTGAACGTGTGCATTCCGTGTACCGAAGAGCAGCCTGGTCTGAACGTGTGCATTCCGTGTACCGAAGAGCAGCCCGGTCTGAATATGTGCATTCGGTGTACTGAAGAGAAAAATTAACTTCTGTGTACTGCAAAAGCAAAACATGAAATAAGCTTCCATAGAAAAAGGAACGCAGAACACCAGCAACTATGACTGACCTGTACTATACCACACAGGACCAGCTCAGGCTGACTGTTATAAACCACATTCCTGTAAGGACACAGATAACCTTTCTGAAACAGAATAACTTGTCTCAACTCTTCTGTTTATATGGTCTGCTGTTTATCGACAGTGACATTCCTATAAAAAGAACCTTTGAAGAACAAGATGAAAAAACATAGGGAATATGTTCTGAAACAAAAAAATTAGGGAGAAAAAAAATCACATGGTGTGTTTATTGCCGCTCGCAAAGTCAGACATGTCCCGATCTCAACTGCCAGCAGAGACAGGGTTAAATGAACAGGGCACCGTGGTTCTATAAATCAACAACGCCATGTGGCAAGTGCTTCATAACACACAAATGTGTGAAACCGCTTATACTAAGAGGCATTTTCCTGCTCACATTTACCAGCTGCAGCTAGTTAAAGGAACGATCTGTTTGTCTGCCACAGACACCAAAGACACAGATGTGTGTGTTATGGACATACTGATGCTTGGGATAGCTTGTACACATTTGCTTGCAAATGGAAAAAGGTGGAAAACACTAATACAGGTAGTGTCTTGTTTTCTATGGGTAATAGTAGTCCCTCAAATGACACGAAGAAGGGTTTGCTTTGCAAAAGGTGAAAACAAACATACGAGGTGATGAAGTCCAACACAAACATACAAGAAAATTATAATAATCTCAAAGGAAGGACAAAAATGCAGGTCAATCAATTCTTCAGTGTTAACAAGAAAGGGAGATGAGAAAGCACACACACACACACACACACACACACACACCAAAGCACCTGTTTCGATAAAAATAAAAATGTAAATTTGCACCATGTGAGTGAGCCCTTCTATAAGCCCTTTCTAACATGGCTGCTTTCATTACCTGCAAATATAATGACTCCCTACTTTACCCTCTAAATCAATACACATATGTTTCCTTACAGGAATTCAATGTCTCCCCCCTTCTTTTATTCCACTTTTTCATTTTTATATTTTTATTTTTTTGCACAAGAATACAGCCATGATGAGAAAACATGGTGTAAAACTTTTTTTTCCCCCCTCCCCAAAGGCCTCCCAATAAAAACCAGATGACACCCTGAGCTGAACCGCGTAATTACAAAAGGATGAAATCTTCATCCCACATCTGGAGAAAACATCGCCCTCAAAACCTGGGGAGATTTACTGCTCCCAATCCTCGCCACTGCACTGCAGCACACAGCAATTAGGCAAAAATAAGATGATCTGACAACCTTCCATTGCTGTGGAGAGTCAAGTGGTGCCCCCCCCCTTCTTTTTTTTTTTTTTTTTACCCCTAAACTGCAGCAATGAGGCCCTCAAATAAACTCCGCCCCAGTTGACAGTTCAATCTATTCTCAGATCAGAACTCCATTGGTGTGTGTGTTTCAGCATTGCCCACATTTAACAACGAAATCACAACTCACACCAGGAGGCACTTGGCATTAGAACAAACAGCTTGAACTTCCCCGTTTTTTAGTCACTGTTGTCACAAGAGGAAAACAAGAGATCAATGCTTTTCTAAAAAGAATAATAAAAAGTACATCCTGAAACTATTTCCTGAGAGGCACATTGTCTGATATAACTCGAAAAAACATAAAAATACTATGATAATAATTACATATACTACTATTTTCGGAAGAAACCAACTAAAAAAAAAAAAAAAAAAAAAAAATGTTGAATAAAGCAAACCGCCTGAGACAAGATATCCACCTGCCTTAGAGGAAAGCCTAGCAATATGTCACTGATGTATTAAACACAATTCCCACATGCACACATTGTATGAACTGTGGACATGGGAGGAAAATCCCAGCAATTATGATAAATGTCCACACCCCATTTGTCTGTCCGAATTTATTTGTCCCTGGATGCTCTTTGATGGCCCGAAAGGGGCCTCGGTGTGTGTGCGTGTGCTGCCTCGGATGTGTGCCCCCTCTCGGCGACTCCCCGCTGCCCTGGGGAGCAGCGGTTTGGCCCCTTGGGTCGCAGGGAGGACGTTTAACCGCCCTGAGTGCCAGCGCAGTGGCGGAGCTGCAGATGCAGTATACACTGCCAGCATTTCATCTCCAAATACTTAGCACAATGCAGTGCTTTCACAAACAAGTTACAACAAAGCACCATCATTTTTGAAAAGGGGAGGGGGGAAGAACTTACTAATAAAGTAAGGAAACCTTAACTGGCACTGTGGGAGGGATTTCTCTGACTCCGTAGTAAAACACAGGACAAAGACGGACATCTGCTGTTTTAACAACACGGCTGTCACCTGTCCATCCCCACTGGCAGGCATGACACAGGAAGTACGTACACACACACACAGACAAGCAACGTCTTCTCCAGAACAAAGGCACTACCACAGGGTTGATGAGACACTGCTAAGATCTTAGCAACCGAAAATTAAAGACGTAACGTCATCGACAATAACCCACGTTATCACAGAAAAGAGCTGATCTAGTCCACAAGCAAAAGAAAGATGTTAAAATACGCTCTTCTCTCCTGGTATGCAGAGTGTTTATCTTTTATTATGATCTTTTGTGGCTTCTGACCTCATGGGTGACTCAAACTTGTTGCTGAGATGCATGATTATTAGAAAAGAAAAGTGGCAAAACAGAGGGGGGGGGGCAGTTTTACAGGCCAGCCAGATTAAAGACTCTTAATTGGAATGCCACACTTGCCAGACACTGCTCGTTTTCCGTGTTTGGGGCCTTTATTCTTGTCTATTACTTTTAAGACCAAAAATAAAACAGAGGAGTGTGACAGACACTGATTAAAACGCAACGGGGCTGACAGGTAGAGGAGCCAGAGACTGAGAATGCTCTACAGTGAAACACACTGAGCCAGTGTGTAGCGCCGGCCGCCCGGGGCGGGGGAGGGCCCCGCGGGGCCCGGGCCCCGCGGACGGCGG
>JABJVR010000016.1:1291954-1324543 GCA_025773905.1 Chitala chitala
GGCTCGTGACACACATTTATCAAACCGCACCGGGGCTTACCGGTAGAGGACCCAGAGACCGTGAATGCTATACAGTGAAACACCCTGAGCCCGTGGGTACCCCCCCCCCCCCCAGCAAACAGATCACAGCCCCTCCCCCAAGCCCAGTCACTTTCTGCTGATCAAGCAGCAGATAATGAGATCAGCAGCATCTCAACCCGCTCTGGGGAGCAAGTTCACTTACCTACTCAGACCGTCTGCTACCTCACAGGAAACGGCAAGCAGGGTGGCGCACTGAGCAGGTGAACTCGGCAGAACAGAAAAGGGTCTTACTGGTGAACGTGACCGGGGTTAGGCTTGGATGGAACTGGCCGTAGTCACGCAAGTCCAACACAGTGACGAAGTACTGCTGCACGCTGAAGTCACATTTCAGAAGCTTTAAAATGAGGTAAAGGAGAATCCGGGTAACTACATCCTGGAAGTAACCATAGATGCCACCTACGTTCTTGATCCACAGCGTTCCTGACCACACTGGCGGTGGTTTTTATTCTCCTTTCCCCGAGATCAGTGTCTGCCTGTCCCGACAGGAGACACCCTAGCAAAGATTCTGAGAAGGCAAAGCCCACCGTGACACACTGAAAACACTCTCTCCAGTTTCAAGAATACAAGAGAAGGCAGGATACAACACATACATCTTTATCTAGAGCAAATGGGGATAACGCCGTGTGTGAAAGTGATTAAATATGCACTGGAATGATGACTGCCGGCCATAAAGGCTGGCCTTTGTGAGCGATGAGAGCCGCTGTTCCAGCAGTAAAAAGAAGTGTGCAGGTCATCTGAGTAGCAGCACCGGTAAGTCTGGAGCGAGCACTTAATTATCGCAGCAGTACCGTAAATCATAGGCCGGCTCTTCCTGGAACTGGAGAAACTTTTATTTATTTTTTTTCCACCGAGCACCATTATCAAACAATAGCAGGCCAGCCATGATAATTAGTCTAGTGCCTTTGTCCTCTGTCTGAAGAAGGATCTCCTCGCTCAACTTTCGTGATCCCTGGCTCTGCTAATTGAGGTCTGGTGGGCGTGTCTGCAGCAGGGGCGGGGCCATGTGTCTATTGGCTAGTAGTTGTGAGGATGATGTCATACCACAGAAGAACAGGACTGCTGTGACAAATCTGAACAGCAGTTAAACGTTCCCTCATGACAATAACCCAAAATTACACTCGGTTTTTATTTGATAATAAAAACAATCTTATGGGAGGCAGTAGAGCAACTATTTATCAGTTACGCTTCAGCGTCGTTACTTTTCCAGTGATGAGTACCACAAGGAAGTGGAACCAATCGTGATTATTACAGCTCTTAACAGAAGAGGTACTGATGGAATTGTATTTGAAACAAAGAAAAAATACATTTTTGAATAACGACTATAAGAAGCTGGTAATGTTGCATTTAATGCAATGTTTCCTCTATGTGACAAGATGTTCTCTACCTACCAGGTCCACGTTGCATCTGGAGAGGATTTTTGGGCGTGCAGACTTGGAGGAACATGATTACATTCAGTTAACTGCACTCTAAACTGATTATGCATGTGCCAAGCTAATGGACTACATTTGCAAGAAGAAAAATAACATCCAATCAATCTCAATTAGCACAGGCTGTATCGGCCTCCAAGAGGAGAAAGGTAGCCAGCAAACCTTGGAGTAGTTTCTCAGCTCTAGCTGCCTGGAGTGGGATCAGGGACACAGCGTGGGGGGAACCCTGAACCCTGCTGGGAACTTTGGGGCACTCGGATCTTCTAAAACCAGTGCCGTTAGACTATCTAGCAGGAGATTTCCTCACCTGTACTGAGCATGGCCCATTCCAACCCTGGCTGGTTTCATCTTTAAAATAACCATTAGGACTCAAAAGTGCCCATTAGAAACAGCCTGGTAAGAAGGTCTGAATAAAAGAACAAACTTCAGTTAAGACATCAGTAAACTGGTTGAAGTCGAATTGGAAGAGGGCAGGTCAAAGTTCATCCACAATGTGAGAAGCTGTGAGGTACGCAAAGAAGCCTGTCACAGTAGCGGCATAAAGACAGCCCTGTGTATGTAAGAACACAAGAACACTTCTTGGTCAACGCTGTGGTCTTTATGGTTAGGCCCAGCGTTCATACTTTCACTCTGACATATACAGTAGGGAGATATTTTTAGAAAACCCTAAGACAGGCTGCTTAACATACACTCTCAAATTATCCTATGCAGCTTAGCCCTCAGTTTAAACCTCCCTTTTTAATTCCAGTAATTAGAGGTTGCAATTTATATGTAGCCCTGCACACAAAAGGTCTGCTTAATGAAAACCAGTTTCGTTTAGCTGAAGTGTCCAAGAAGCACCCACATCTTACGTGTTGTTTATCCTGAGTTCATGATATAATTTCTTCCCCGAAGGCTACAGAAGTAGCAATTTGCATGAAATTTCTTTGTGCTTAAAATAAATACGACTTTTTCCACTAAGGCAAAGAATATCCGTTTCAGTTTATGTCCGTTCCTTTTCTGTGAAACGGTGTAGACGATTCACGTGAGGTATTAGGGGGAACGTGGCTGTGCTTAATTTGATTGCACTTCACCTATCTGGGCATTTAGCAATGCTCGTTCTTTGCTGGAACTTACTTTTTCCACACACTCATGACCTGTGAGCTGTCAAACAGCTAAATTAATAAAAGCAATAGGGGGAAAAAACTTGGATGTATTGTGTGACATACATCACCAGTGAGTCAGAAACCCTGCACCATTAAAAACCTGTCAGTTAGTTAGGAGCAAAGCCAAAACTGCAACAACCCAAGACCTTGTACTCATCATCCACTAACAATGTTTGTAGGTGATCAAGTCGTGAAAATTTTTGTTCGACGTATGCCTCTCTGTCAGTCTAAAGAGATTAACTGCTTCCTTATGGTGAAAGAAGCTAATTCCAAAAAGCTCATGGATTCATCCTTCTGCAGATTGTTTGCATTCTTTAACAATAACTTGGCTTTAGGCAATCCTGAAGGATTCTTAAAGCGCTGTGGAAAGCCTGGTGCCCTTTGAGGATACATATGCAGCGAGTACAAAGAGAAACGACGAGCCCAGCTCTCTCACGGGTTATCATACAGGAGATGCAGTCTCGCTTTTCCGTCACACACGTCCGAAAGGAGCTTGAAAACCATTCCATTTGAGAACAGTCAGTGTCCACTGAAGTTGCATCAAACTTTAGTGGAGCAAACAGGCAAAAGAATGGACAAGAGAAGGGATTCGGGTCACAAGTAAGATACAGAGACTGGCACATGTGCACAGGGGTGACAGGGGAGCACCTGGTGTCTCCACTGTTACATCAGAGCCCACCCTCCTGGTATGATGAGGCTCTCCTGTGCAGGACTGTCAGGATCTACCAACCTTGTATCTTACACATTAATCCTTTTGGTATTTGTAAATATCCTGAACACATGCCTAGACTTGAGCCACTATGATGAGACCACAGCCCAACTTCTCCTGTTTCTGCCCTTCTTATTTGCATCAGAGGGTTCTAACCTGACCGTTAACAACCCCCCGGCAAGCCTTAAAGGAATGCACTGGAACCTAAAGGAATGCACTGGAACCTAAACTCTGCACCTTTCAACTGCGTGTACTTCCAACAAACACATTCTCACTGTAATTGCAGGCTTCATCGAACACAAAGTGCTCCCGGACAGGTTGTGCGTGTGCGGGGGGGAAAAAAAAAAAAAAAACATGATGACAAGCACGCAAGACAGAAAAATGCAATAACGATCTTTTCTATAACGTTCAAATTTACTGGGTTTCAGCAGAGTTGTAGTTATAAAGGTACAAAATGCAAACTGATAATTTTTTATCTTATCGCTCTCCACCTTGTTGATTTATTTGTAAAAGACAAATGAGGATAAGAACAGGAAGTAAGAGCTGAGCTCTTGCACAAGCAACTAAAAAAAGAATGAGAAGAAAAGGATAATGCTCGATTTGTAGAGAGAGAGCCCTGGCGACGAAGGCGCGTGGGTGTGAGAGCCGGCTCTCCACAACAAATCCTGCAGGGGTGAGACCGAGCAAACACGCGGAGACAAGCCCGCAAAAGCAACAAGGACCCCCCCTCCGGTGAGATTTATGGCCACTCCTGTGCCGAGTGTTCGTCCGCCGGCCATTATGGGATGATAAGAAGTGAAGGTGAAGCACCAAGTTCAGCAAAAATCAATAAGTGCGTCGAGAACAACTCTGTCTTTCGGCTCCTGAAGCTCTAACTGAAAACTGCATTTTTGCAGTTAATTATCCACTCTTGAATGCCGTTGCAAGTCCTGTCACTTAAAAAAATTAAAGTTTCTAGACTATGTTTAACTCAGTAACCAAATACTATAAAAATGTTTAATTTCATAAAGAAATGGTAAAAATTTTACCAGACAATTGGTATGGCGCTCCTCCAGACATCTACACCTCTGCAGTATCTAAACACATGACAAGTTCCTAAGCTGAGACTGACCACATCTTTGTTTTCATGTGCGAGGGGGTCAAAGGTGCTCATGCAGATACAGGCGCCGGCCCACCCGATGCTCCCGCCACGCCCCTGGCCGGCCGACTCACCTTGTAGAGCTTCAGGCTGGCCTCGTGACGGGAGCTGACCGTGTGCAGCCTCAGCTTCTCCAGGCTGTTGGTGTAGTAGTCGCAGGCGTTGCACTTCAAGTGAACGGGGTTGCCAATGGCGACGCACTTGAGGCGCCACTCGTTGCCCTTGCCGCCCTCCTTGATGTGTGCCACCAGCTGGTACTTTTGCACGTGCTTGTCGGTCTTGCAGTGCAGCTGGAAGTTGGCCTTGAGCTGCGTGGTGTAGCGGCACAGTTTGCACTGGTGCGAGTCGCCCGCCGCGACGCGCCACTCGTCCTCGGGCAGCGAGCGCTCGGTGCCCATGTGCAGCCCCAGCACGTCCAGGTTGTCCGTGGTGAAGCGGTTGCACACGGCGCACTGGAACAGCTTGAGGGCGGGGTCGCTGGTCTGGGACAGGCTCTCCCCCAAGGTCATCATCTCCTCGGACACCAGCTGACTGCCACCCAGCCGCATGTCCACGGGGATCTCCCCGCCTACTGACACAGAAGCCATGTTATTCTTCCACCCCCCCCATCCCTTCAAACATCAGCCTTAATTGCTGGTTTCATTTTCCCTGCTTACTATTTAAACATCAGCAGACAAAATAACTTACTGCTGTCTCAGGAGACTGGGTGAAATAACTACCTACCGTAGGCCACACTAAGCAGGGGAATATCTTGATAAAATAAAAACGACACAGAAATATTGTTTTTAGCTGAGTGCTCTCTTTCTTCTGCAGTCAAAGCAGATTTGTTCTCAAGTTACAGAACCTTTTGAAGGATATCGTGCGCGTGCGTATATAAATACCAAATTTTATTAAATCAAGATAAGTCTGCTTTGAGCACAGACTGCGTAGTAACACAGTGAACGCAGCCAGTCCTGTTCGGACTGGTGTACTTTTACAGTTCTGCTTTAAATCAACTCCAGAAGACACGAGATTCACCAAAAGCATTAACAAAAGATACTGTGTTCCCAAACAAGAATGATTTTAATCAAGCTATTTTTTTTTTTTTTAATGACAACATTTTTCCATTTTGGATGCTTCTGCTGACTTGGCAAAATCACCACAGGTCAATTACATCAGTACTGCTGAATTGTACACAGCATCATTCTCATGCCAAAAAACAAACAAACTGAGTCAATTCCACATCAGAAGACCATGGGAAACACAAGACAATTAAAAAATGTAGGCAAGGACTTCAGGACTCCTTCTCTTCATCCTTTGCTGATGTTTAATCTATCAGCACCCAGACTGCGATCTGTGTCTGACCCTGGCTGCCGTTACATTAAATTAATCCCAGCATTTCCCTTCTTTATGGCCATGTTATGAAGACTACAGACAGACTCTTTTCCATTACCCAGGCTATTACTGCCAGGCCAGGAGGACCTTTCTAAAACTCCACAAAATCATTCACCTGAATTGCCTCTGTAAAACTTCCAGCTGCACAAACCGAGTGTGTAAAAAGCGCGATCGAGGGCCATGTTATTAAAATGAACAATAAAAAACAATACATTTCTACTAAACATTTTTTTTTATGCAGAGGAAAGGCCTTGTCTCTGTCAGCAAGGTGATCTCTCTCATGGCTAATCACTTCATTTGGGCCAATTTCCTCAACTGCATGAAGTCATAGAGGAACTTGTACAGCTTGTGTTAGCTAATGTCTGGAGGAGCTCGGTCACTCTGACACGGCAGCTGAGTTTGGTCACACACAAGCCAGGCCAGGGCAGCCAACGCCAGCACTGCTCAGCGCCATCTGACCAGGCCACGGGAGCGGCGCAGGAGGCGTCGGCGTGCCGCATGTGGGACAGCCAAACACCCCCACCTTTTACCAGCCCGTGCCAAGACTACAAAAAAATCCGCATGCGTCTTAGCCGTCAATATGGGTGACAAACAGAAGACAAGAATCAACGGATGATCTTGAGGGGGCGTGGAGTTCAAAGGACAGCATGAGGAAAAAGGAAAACCGGTACACTTCCGTTAACGCTGGAGTGACTCTGCAAGCTTGGCACTCCATTTTGACTCTAATTTACATTACTAACATGCACACAAGGGCAGGCTGTTTTAAGCTGCATGGCTAAAGGGTATAAAAGCGATAACCCTTCTGGGATTTGGACCCGCATCCTTATGTATCCCAGCAGTTATTCCATTCTAATGTTCTGTTCTAAATAAAGTCTCTGATTTGAAGGATTCTCAGAGGAGTAAGGCTTGTTTAAAGCTTGGGATTATTCTGTATCGGGATGTGACTGATACATGAAGCAGCAAAAGACCTTAGAGGTGTGGGGGGGGTGTTCAAACACCTCCTCAAGCATTGTTATACGTTAAATATCAAAATCTTACCCATTTAATGTATCTAGCCTGATTGAGATGTGATGGAGGAAACAAAAGGGCAAGCGATTCAAATGAACCAGTGGACCATACAGGTATGTATGAGCAAGCTGGGTGGGTAATCGAGATACAGCAGCTTGTTTAGAACTGAGAGGTTGGCTCACACTTGCTCACTTCATCTCTCTATCTCTCTCTCTCCCTCTCCCTCCCTCCTGTGCTGAGTTCAGTGGGACAGGTATGCCCCAAGGCAATATGGAGGGTGACAGAGCCAGGAGCACAGCCAAGAACCAACCAGGACAGAGAGCAAGAAAGTTGGCTGGAGAGCAAGTGTGTTCCCCACTCATTAACTTTTTACTTCCAAACATCCTCAAGAAAAACCAGTGCAGCCTCAACAGAGATGCAAGGTTCAGACAGGCTGGCCACCCTCTGCAGCTGGGATAGAACTGTAAGGCCTTGTGTTTTACTCAAAGCCTGCCAGATGAATGAAACACCTAGTTGCAGAACATGCACCATTGGTACCACTGGAGTTTTGACAGAAGGGAGAAAAATGGCCCGTTGTGACAACCACTATGAATAAGTTTGTCATTCCTATAAATTCTGTCTGATTTAGCTTCTGTGCATCTGAGAGCAGCTCAGTCGGGTTTTGTTTAAGCACAAATAGCTGGCAATGTGGGCTTTCAGTATTAAGCAGTACAGAGACCCTAGCCAATAGGTGCGAACGTGCTGACAGAAGAATCTGTGCAGCTCAACACTGCCTCACCAAGTGTAGGGGCCAGGGCAGCCATGTTGGGGTCCAGGTGGAAACCCCCCAACAGGAATTGGGTGTCTGCCCCAGTAGGGTCCATCTTGAGGCCGGGGGCCAAGTTCATGTTCTGTGATAGGTAGTACTGGTACAGCTCTGACTCCGAGGGCGAAGGCAGACCCCCCAGGGCCAGGCGGCTGTGCTGCATCTGGGCCACATTCTGCTGGAGCAACATGACGTTGTGCATGTGCTTCTCGCTGGTCATGTGGATGCGCAAGTTCCGCGCCACGTTGGTCTCATAGTCACACACCTCGCAGCGCCACGTGGGCTTGGTTTTTGGCTTGGTGGGGGATGGGGTGCCACGCGCTCCACCCGCATGGGTCGTGGCCTGTGTCTGGTGGTGGTGGTGATGGTGGTGGGCAGCGGGCTGAGCTGCCGGCGGCACAGGCACCACGCCTGCAGGAGCGTGACCGAACACCTGGTCACCCGTTGAGGTGACAGAGCCCCCATTCTGCAGCGTCTGCATGTTGTTCAGGTGTTTGTCTGACTGCATGTGGATGCTCAGGTTGCCCTTGGTGGTGGTGGAGTAGTTGCAGACCTCACATCGGAAGGGCTTGTAGCCGCAGGTGTAGCTCTCACCTCGGGCCAGACGAGGGTGGCTCTGGCCGCTGCTGCAATACATGCAGGAGCCCCCCGAATCAGGGTGCTTCTCCTTCATGTGGGCCTCCAGCGTCTGCTGGTACTTGTAGTGCCAGTTGCACTTGGGACACTTGAGCGTCTTGCAGGAGTTTCTCGAGTGCATCATGGTCATGTGCCCCCCGAGGGATCGGGAGGAACCCAGTATGGTGTCACACTTGGGGCACTCCACCCCGCTGCCGCCATTTCCTCCAGCCCCGTGGTTTTGAGAGCACTCACCGACCCCAGGTACGTCACACGGTGCCCCGGGGTGAGGGTGCGAGTGGCCATAGGCGTGCGGCGAGGTGTGGAGGTGGTGGTGGTGGTGGTAGTGATGGTGCAGCATAGCCCCACTGTCCTCCTCTCCCTCAGTCGGGCTATCATTTGGTTCTGGAGCTGTGGCACTGTCTTGATTGGCACTTTCGTCCGAGACGGCACTGGGGGCCCGAGGAGAGGAGGCGATGCCAGGCAAGCACACCGACCTGTCATCTTTGCCCCCTCGGCCAGTTTCTGCCATCCCTGCCAAAGAGAGAGAGGGCCCCCGGCAGTTAAAGCTCAAAGGGGTCTCCGAGGTCCTCCCTCCACTGTCTGCTGAAGCCCCCCCTTCTGACGCCCTGACAGAGGAAGAAGTGGAGGTAGGGGCTTTGCTGTTGTGCGTGGGGCTGTCTGCAGAAGGGCAGGCAGAAGGCTGGAGAGCGCTACTAGGCATTAATAAAAGAGATTTGGAAATGCTTTGGTTTGAGACAGCTGGTCTCCCCCCTTCTCCGCCGATGCTGCTACTACTGCTGCAGGTCATGGGCGTGCCTTCATCCCCTTCCTCATCTTCCCCTTCTAATAATTCCTCCTCCTCTGACATCACATCTGCACTCATCAAGAGTCCTTTACCCTCCCCAAGCTCCCTCTCCCCATCTCCCCCCCTATGCACCTCCTCTCTCCCAGCAGGCCTCTCTGTTCTCCCAGTCTGGGAGGCAAGGGCACTGGAGTCTTTGGCAGGGCCTGGGGCAGGGGTAAGAGACGGCTTTGGGCTTCCCAGTGCTCCCAGTGTCAGAAGTGGCCCCAGCGGAGACTGCTGGAGGCTTAAATCTGAGTCCTTGCTGAGGAGAGCCTCACTGCTGGCACCGCTTGCTGCGTCTAGCTGGACCCCACTGAACGTACCGTAGAAGCTTTGCCCAGAGCCAAGAGGCACCAAAGGGGGCGGCGCAGGGGAGCTCCTGTTTTTTGGTTCCAAGAAGCTGATGAGGGGCTCTTTGTCCTTCCCAATACCCTGGATGATAGCCGACGCGTGCTTATGACTCAAAAGCAAACGTTCATCCTCGTTCAGGGTCATGCGGTGATCATGCACGGCGTGCGTGACGAAGGAGCGTGAGTAGCCAAAGGACAGCTTACAGAGGAAACACATGAGTATTGGCTTGCCTTTGCCGTACAGGGCCAAGCCGTCGAATTTGGAGAAATCCACATTGTTGGGAACATCTTTGGACACACAGGACTTCTTGGCAGAGCCATCGCTATTTAGGTAATCCTTGCTGCTTTTGTGCCGCACATCAAAAACCCGGAAGCTGTGCAGGACAGGACTCAGGCCTGCCAGGGATGAGGTACTGGGGAACCCTTGGTCTGAAGAGCTGAACCACTTTCCAAAAGACGAGGCTATGTGGAACGTGTTGATGATGTGAGGGTAGACTGGGGGAGAGGCTCCAGCAGCCTCATCCGGCTTCTCCATGCCAGCATGAGCATTCGTAGGGAGCAGGCTGCCCGTAGCACCCCCGTCACTTTGGATCAGCTGGCTGAGGCTCTCCACAATGTAGGCCGAGCCATCGGGCCGGTAGACTATCTCTCCGGCAAGATTTTCAACGTCGCTGCTCTCCTCTTCCTCCTCGTCGCCCTCCTCGCTCCCACTCTCAGCGAGCACCCTCTGTCGCGCCTGCTGTCTACGCAGGAGGGCTGGCATGGCTCCCGACTCCGCGTCTATGGAGAGCCCAGGGAAGGGCTGCAGATTTGGGAAACAGCCATCTATCTCCATCTCGTCCAAATCGTCCAACTCCTCATCCTCCTCTTCCGCACAGCCGTGGCTTTCCTCCCCGTCCTCTCCCAGGCTCGCTCTCCCCGCCTGCTGATGCCTTATGGAGGAACTGAGGCTGGAGCCTAGATGTGCAGACGGACTTTGCTGCTGCTGCTGTTCTGTCAAAGCCTTGCGGGCTACACTGGGAACCTGGAGCTGGGAAGGGTAGGTCACAGACAGAGACAGGGACTCCAAGGATGGGGGCTGACTGCTGGAGGGGACCTGCACGTTAGAGAGATCGTTCCAGGGCTGTGGAGGACACTGCTGCTGTTGGGGGTTGGTGGCGGCGAGCCCATCGTCTGTCCCAGAAACCACGGGAGACTCACAGCTTTCCATGCTGATGCCTACGCGAGGCGTTCATCGCACCCAGGCCTGCAAGAGAGCACATAGGAAATGCAGAGAGTCAGTACTCACAGAGTCCAACAAGTCAGTACTCATGAGTCCAACAAGTAAGTACTCATGAGTCCAACCATAATGGAAACAAACAGTCACAACTTGGTCAAGCAAAACCATTCTAGGTAATTTAAAGCATTCAGAGAACTTGAATGCTTATATTAGAAAGCACAGAATATGCTACCTACTCATGAGACGTAACCAAACAAACACATCATATTAAGTGCTTAAAGCAAAGATATACACAAGTATTAACAAGTCAAGTTACATTCTTTACGGTACCATCCACCACTTTCTCCTGCTAAACACTTCCAATTTCATGTTGTCTAAACCCATTATGAATCATTCTATTTTTTTCTTTACAAACATCCAGTCCAAAACAAATTATGTAAATACATTAATAAAGCAGACTCATTTTGAATACAGTAAAGTCCTGGGAACAGTATACCTTTGCGCAAACCATTTACATAATTTCAGCAAACATTAGTGCTGTTAAGCACAGACACTTTAATGTTACTTTGCTTTAGAGTCCTCTTGCACAGCACTTAAGACTCATAAATGCGCGGCGAACATGCAGCAGAATAAATGGCAGCACTTACAGCGCCCTTCCCTCATCACCCCCTCTACGCTCCACCGACCGTATACGTTAATTACTATTGCGATCGTCTTGTGTACCATAAATATTTGCATGCTGCGAAGAAAGCAAAACGAACACAACTCCAGAAGAACCGATCGCCGCAGTCACGTCTCGCCGAAGCTCACGTGAGAATCAGCCGCGTTTGAGCGCGCCGCACCATGACTGCAGCGTGGCTACAAATGTTTGCGCCATCTGAAAGGAGTGCATCCTCAAAACAGCTGACAATTCACATCCTGCAGGCCAGCATTAGCAAAAGATACTGCTAGCTAATAATTTCATTACAGGGATAAAGGCAGCATTGATTAAGGGAGGTGACTTGAACTGAAAGCAATAACTTCACTCTGGTCTTTAACCTTAAATGGTGAATACTAAACAAGCAAAGTTTCCCAGAACAGCACAGAGTTGAGACTCGACCAATTAGTACATTTCCTGCCCCTGCTTCATTGATGCACTTGGTCTGAAAATTCACACACTAACCGGAAAAGTAAACAAAAGGGGTATTAATTAATACTGATTAACATTTCTCCCTAATACCCACATAACCTTGCCGGATTTTAAAAATCCTGAACATGATAGCAAGGTCAGCAGCGTCCTGTGTGAACGTGGCAGTTGTAACCAGATGAAACTCAATTAAAAAAGTGTTATCCAACTCTACCTGTACACCCTCAACCAGCGGCCCCCCTCAGACAACACAACAGTCACCACTGCTTAAGAAGAGAAATTCTTAACAACAAATAAATCGGTTATAAGAAACACCAGTCCTCATTTTGGAAACAAAACAAAAAGACCTCGAAACCAAAGGAACCCACCCCCATTGTCACCCATGACCCTGATATGCATAATTCTTTGATAAATTAATGAATGGTAGTATGAAGAAGGCCTTCACAAAATGACACTCAGGAAGGATCTGTAAAAAGATTAACACAAAACATCCAGATGAGAGCTGCTACACTGTCAAGGTTCCAAAGCTCATCCTCCACATCTTAGTCCGCAAAGAAGTTTTTTTTTTTTTTTTTGGACTCAGAGACAGAGGAAATTGCATAACCATAAACAAAATCATAAAACAATCCCATGCCTGAAACATGAAACAAATGAAACAAATGAAAAAGAGAAAACAATCTCTGATCACTGCCAGTCCCTGAGGACTAACAGTCATTCTGTGTGGATGGAAATTATTTAAAAGCCTTTCCACTGAACCAAATTAACCAGTAGGCTGAGACAGAAAAGAATCAAAGGACTAATTTAATTATAATAATGTTAAAATCACGAGGCACTGAGTACTCAGAAGATACCTGTCGCCTGGAGATTTCTGTGGACTGAATCGTGCCAGGCACCACCTTAACAAACCTTGAGGGTGACCCTACCCCAACCAAAGATATCCCACCATCCCACAATGAGATGAGAGAGAATTTCATCCCAGCATTGCTGGTACAAATCTCCTTTATCGGACATGCTGCACCAGTCCGAGCTCTGGCCGACACAGCTGCAAACTTCCTGCCAAAAAAGCAAAGCTGCAATTAGGGGTGCAAAGGATATCACTGACCGAGCAGAGGTCAACTGTTGGTGCACTGGGGACAAGCCTGGCAAAACGGCTACTGTGTCCATAAACTACGACACAACGGTCACCCCACAGCTAATTGTCTGTCTGTGTATATACAAACCTCAAGCTGTAACTGAATTCAGCATAGTACCCTTCCTTTGAACTAAAGTCCTTGGATCGTAGCTAGAGGTAATTAACAAGGCTCCATTCCACCACACAGATCAGCCGTCACCCACCCTGATTAGTCTTCACTAAACACCTGAAGGGGATTCCCTCACAGCCCATCTTTTTCCCTTCCCTAGACATTTAATTCTAGGTCTTTCCTCTTCTCAGTTAAATGCCATAAGGGCACTTTTCCCAACTCCACACTATTGAGAAGCCTGTACAGAATTCGTCACTTTGTTCCACAAATAGAAGGCATTATATATATTATATATAGCAGTATTACAAATTACTTACATGATAAATCTAAAATAAAAGATCTTAATTAAAGGTCTTAATTCATTTGCTATTCAAAGACAGTTCAAAGTTCACTGACTTTGCACTTTCAAGAAGTAAGATATTTCTCTGGCAATGCTAAAAATAAGAACTCCTAACAACACAAAGTAAACTTATTTTCACGTGGAGCACCTCACGCCTACATCCGTGTGCTGATTGGCTCTTTGTATTAAAGTGACACGACCGTGCCTCTCCTACTTAAAGAAGCAAAAAAGTGAGGTCAGGTCGATGGCACTCAGTCAGGAGACACGGCTTCCCGTAAAATCAATGATCTTCGGTTCTGGCCATCAGAAATAGCCGCGCCTCGGACAGGAGCTAAAGTGGAAAGGGAGGGGTGTACTGGGGGGGGGGGGGTGAGGTGCAGCCAGGAGCACATCAGAGATAAAGCAGTTATTTAAGGTGTAATCTGTCACACTCACAATGCTATAGGTAATTATTTCAGTTTTGTGAGGTACACAATCTTGTACGCTAAGATGAAATGCACATAGACATTCACACAAAACAAAAAAATTAATATGAAACACCATTCCATGTGTTTTCCACAGTTGTAAACTTAAGATATGTTTTTTTTTTTTTTGGAAAGCATAGGCTATACACGAGAAACAGCCTGTTTGACGTCACATAAACATTGTTAAATCAAAGCAAGTCCTAAATCACAGTTTCAGGAAAACATTTAGAACGGGCTACCCAGAGTACACGAGATGGGTCCTATCCAGGCACTGAGGACATAAATAAAAGTAAATCAGTCAGCTCCCTGACAGCTTTAAGAACGGGAAAAAAGGCTAATATTAAACAACGGACCATCCCAAAACACTGTGTAATTAGAAACTGTTGTTTAGCTGAGGGTTAATAACCCAATTCAAAAAAAAAAAAAAACCTGAGAGGTAGAGTGAGGTACAGTGGGCAGCTCACTATCAGCAGAAGGAAAGTCGTTAGCTCGGATGCAGGACCGCACAGCCCCGTCTCACCACCACGACACGGAAACCACGGCGAGCGGGACGCAAGTTCACCTGCTAAATTAATTCTGACACTTTTTGTCATTTCATTGTCAGAAAACAATTAGTTTCCCCACCACTTCAACAAAACAAATAAATCACAGATGTAAATTTCCTAGCAAGCATTGCCATTAAATTCCTCATTAGTGTCAAGTCAAAAAAAAAAAAAAAACTGCTTAAAACCTAGGAAAATAATTTTTTTATGTAGCTGCTAAAAGCTGTCACACACTTGAGGTGTATCATCTTCCATGCTATCCCCAGTGGTTCATCCGTGCTCTGTAAATGCATAAATTATCCATGGGATAAAGGTACCGTTGTATAATCAGAGATGAGCAGTCGTGCTTCTGCCGCAAACCCTTCATTCACCCCCAGGCAACCAGGCTGATGCCACGTGCACCGCGTGGTTCTGAGGAGCCAGGGGAGACCAGGCAGGTGGGCTGCCTGCAACGGAAAATGTGTCACACCTTGAGCGTACAAAAGCGTGGCGAAGAGCGAAAGTCTGTGCACGTGTGTCTTTGTGCGCACTCTAAGTACACACACATTTTTGTCTGTGTGTCTGAGCTAAACTGTCAGACTTCAGCTCCTCCAACAGGTGGTGTTCAGCTCGAGGCCTGGACCTAGCGGAGGGCCACTAGTTCTAATGCCTCCAAGTGGGTTGTTGTTTCATCAGAACTGCTTTCTCGCTGCTTAAAAGGTATCACAACTGAGTCTGCATGACCAGGTGTGCAAATCTGCCAGCCGATCCCATCGATCAGGATAACATGGAAAAACAACCTAATCTGCGGTCTGATGAGGAGCGGGTTACCTGTGAGATCCACACAGCGCAAAAGTGGTTATTGAATCCAATGTATGCCTGCTGTTTCTCCAATTCTCAATCACACAACAAATGGCACTTTGCCACAGGATGGGGGCACGTTCTGCCACCAGGAGATCGGCTTACACAGAGAGGGCACGCCAGCATGTGTTGTGGCCTGACGCTCTGGGGGGGGGAATCCACAGTGCTAAATGCAGAGGTACTTGCAGACTCTGAGCTGATGACTGAAACTCTCAGCATCATCACAGGCTCCTCATCCTCTTCGCACACAACACAGTCACCCACTCCCCTCACCACCTAAAACACAGCACAAGCTGCACATCATCCGTACACACAACCATCTTCCCTATAAAAGGTCACGGTGTGTGAGATCAAAGGCAGCCAGGCCTCACACTTTCAAGGTCATTAATTATTCAATCACCACTATTTCTGTCTCCGGAAGGAGCACATTTTTTTCAGCCATTAGTGAAGCTGGCGATGAAATCTGCCAGCCATGGGAATGTTTGCATTTTTGTTTTCGGTTATTAGTTACTTAATTTTTAAACAAGGCAATAAAAAAGAAATAAAAACAAGACATAATTCACAGGATTCAGTCATTTGCGTTTATTAATGCTGATGAATGTACGTAAAAAATCAGAAATAAATGAAAAGGAATCTAAAAAAAGGCAAAATGTAATAAAAATAGCCCTGGAGAAACACTTATCCTACATCTAGTCACTAATTCTTTATTTTTTGGAATATCTATGTCTTAACACTTTCAGAAACTTTAAAATATGTTTAAAACTTAATATTCATTTATGGTGGTACAGGCTGTCAACAGAATGTTGGTGCAGGACTCAATGTGAAGACATTTAACACCATCTAGAAAAGCATTTTCATCAGTGTGGTTATTGGTAAGCTTGTTTACTGTAATCAGTTAGGCTGCTTTTCGTTGGCGGTTTTCCCAGACCCTGTAATATGAATTAGCAATGACACTCTCCAAGTGCTACTGTCCATACTATGGCACCCATGTAAAAAGCTGGCTATGAGGCAGGTAAAGTGGCATTTAAATGACAGGCATACATTAATATAACTGTTTAAATCACAGAAGGGACTGGAGATGCCGAGATAACCCACACATGTTGTGCTCATGGCTTATACCATGTGAAACACTGTAACCAGCTGGGCTTAGCGTGGACTCACATCACCTGCACTCTGTCATACCAAATATATGATAACACTCTGAACATTATTCCCCAAATATTTAAAATTATCTGAAAAACAGAGCCACAACTGACCGTGAGACCTGATAAAACAGGACTGAGCATTCTCAGGGACATCAAATGGGCCACTGTATTCTCTGAACTTTGCCTTTAAGGAAACGGATAAGGCTGAGGGACCTGCCAAAAGGAGAAGAGTGCAATGGGTAAAAAGATTAAAGGCATACATGTTTATCTTGTTATTTGGAGCAAAATGCTGTGTGTATAAGTAGTCATAGGAATCCTACCACCCCTATAGCAGGTCAAACTGAAAAACATTTTAAAGGGGAGTTACACATGAACTGGGCAACTCTGTGGGTGGTAAGATGATGAAGATGATGATGATGATGAAGGCTATACTAGTAATGTTTTTCCTTTTCTGAGAAGGAATTCTGAGATGAAAAGGCAGAATGAAAGTTGGACATTGTGTTGATTCAGGGTCTGACTTCAGTGCAGGACACCCTGGATAAATAATCAGGGAGTTGCTTTGAAAGTCCCACACTGATATTGTACTTTGAAGGTCCGGCTCAGCCTCTACATTTACATTCCATAACGCAGTTGCTAAAGTCATTAAATATATGAAAGGAGTTGGGGGGGGCCCTATGAACTAATGCATTCTGGTGTGCTTTGTTCCTGCCAGAAATCGGCAGTCCCTCCGAACAACAAAACGTTTGAGCGTGTCAATTTTTGTGGTTTTTCAAAAACTTTTGCCCCTCCATTAAAGAGAGCCATTAAAGTGAGTTAAATGTTATTTATGCAAGACGGAGAGAGAAAACAAAAGGACTCAAACACATTTACAGAAGGTTCAAGTTTTTTTTTTTTTTTTTTTGCAGGAAGGGTTTCAAAAACAATCACAAAAGGCCAGTGTTAAACAGCTGTAACTAAAGACAGGAACGTGTCTCAGCGATGGCCTTAAACCTGGCTGCTACACCGTGCCTGTACAGCACCGAACTCCATGCCCAATTAACTTCCCATGCTGACACTTGCTTGCCTGCCAAGCTATTTTTAAAGAATGCATTACAGCCATCCAGACTCGTTCTCAACGGCGAGATAACCGAGAGGGAGCTGAAGGCTGTAATCAAGTCGGCTGTATCCTGTTCTACTTTGTTTTGTTTTGAATAACAACGCTTGTCTTGTAATCAGACATGTCTTCGACCTGGTTCACCTTGGATTCTCAGCCTTGTGAAAGAGCTTTGGAGCTTTTGGTGAAAAACAACAGGGCCGATAGTATCTCGCTGCGTTATTACAGCCCCTCCTCATGCACCAGCCATGCGTTTGTTCTCGAAGGCCCCGGGGGCCTTATAAAAGTGCTGTACAAAATAAATAAATAAAAATCACAAAAACAAAACCAAATTTTAAATATCAAGTCTCTCGGAAAGCTAAGGGACCAAACAAACATGGAGAACACAGAGTGGGTGGGTGGGTGACACTTGAGCAGAAGTAAAACATGGAGAAGCATAATCCCTTCAGGTCTTTAACTACGCATCACCTACATCCACAAAATGCATCCAAGTAAACAGAGGGCAACCCCTACCATATACATGTGCTCTGTGGAATTGGACATGTTGAATATGGGGGGGGGGGTAACCAACAATAAATAAATATATTAATACAGGGTGGGGGCAGGGGTCACGATGGGACACAAGACAAAACATTAAGCACATGGGCACGCACAGCTGAAAGAAGCCACCTGTACAACTCAACAAAACGCCAACATCAAAAGACACTTTAAACAAACCTCACACCTGTGGAAAGGGCGTAGCAATCGCACTACCTCGCGATTCAAAAACGCGTAACAAGAACCATGCCCACTATAAAGCACAAAAGCATGGACTTCAACATCCTTTGTTCAGGACAGTGAGAACAAGCAGACAATAAGCGTTTGCATTCCTAGATGCTGAGTTGCTTATTCTTCAGAGCTGCGATAAGTACACAGTGTTAAACAGATAAAGTCAGAGAACTGATCAAATTGAAAAATACATATTCTGATATCATCTCCCCCTAATCCTTCCAACAGCTGCTTTGAGAGACGGATAATGCATTGGTATGGACTGGTTTTTGCCGAAGGCTAACTGTCAACGGGTTCTACAGGAAATGGCAGCTGAGATGCTCATACTCTTGTCTGCACAGCACGAGAGAAGGTTTATTGCCAGCTTCCTACAGATCCAAACAGGGGGGCCATGGAACCATGTTTAAAGGACTCCTCTGGAAAGTTTATACGAGCCCGAGAACACAAAGACGGCCAAAGCTGTCCCAGATATGACATGACACAATCACAGCATTGTGAAGGTGTCTGCAGCAAGCTGTCATGTACCTCCCAGAAACAAAGATCGTACCAAATGGAAATGCATTTATAGACTTCAAACTTCCACAGGTCATAAAAAAAAAGTCCCACTCTGGAACACTTGTTGGTTTTCCCCCATTTTCTCAGCTGAACTCTTGACAATGGATGACCGCCTAATTTAATTCATTAATGGGAAGGCCACATGCAGTCCTCTGGCCCATCCATACATCCTTGAGCCTCACCGCCTTCTCACTGGGGCCCTCGAGTCGGACACCTGCTAAACATAAATCATGACACGCGGCTATACGTGGCAAGCGAGACGGCAAGCACAACGCGGGCTGCGAAAGTTCAGATCGCGCCGACCGCAACATCTCGTCGAACCACTGTGCACCAGATCCCGACTAAATGGGCCTCGGTTCTCTTATCTCCTGCCTCCCAGCAGCGTGCGACAAGCTCCGCACATCTGGCTCACAGCTGGGTATGCGAGGACCAGGCAGCCAAACTAGCAGGGCAAAAGCCGCTCTGCACAAACAAACTAAGGGAGCCTGTGGTTGTGCAGAAAGCAGAAAGAGGTGACAGTGCCGTCGTCCATCTCAGACAAGTTATGAGTCCTCCACTGCCATCCGTCTAAACTGTGGCAACAGTGACTCAGAGGAAAACAAACAACATGAATGTTTATGAACGTAAGGATACTCCTCTGACTGTTCCAAATGTTAAATAGGATATTTAGAGCAGAAAAGCTCGCCATTACACACGCCCACACCAATTCAGTCTTCTATTCTGCAGACCTTCAGTTACACATTAAGACGAGATGTTTTCAGTCTGAGCCTACTTATTTGATGAAGAACACAAGAGACTCAAATAAGGAAGAAACAGGGCTGAAGATCTATAACCCGAAAGCCTTTACGCCTGCTTTATCTCACCAGCAGAAATACAGATGCACCTTGTTCTTCAATATGGTTGAGAAACCCAGGACAGGCTGTGGAATTGGGGGCCGTCATGGTGGGGCCAAGGAAGAGACAGGCTGAGAGGAACTGGAGCCTCACACAGCCGCACTGCAATTATCATTGCTGGGTAATGATTTGCAGGATAAGGACCTCCATAAAACAAAAGATGTGTCTCAGGGAGCAGCCAAAAAATGACACAGGACAAACTCCACAGACCCAAATTATTCAGACTCCCCTTTACCTATTCAGACTGCCCTGCAACTTTTCCCTAAAAGTTTCATTAAGATCTTAAGCCTTTTTAAGGTCCTCCTGTTGCAGAAGAAAGTAGGGGCAAGGAATGGACCACATAAATGTCAAACCAACACCTACATATCTCTGTCTGGTGAGGCACAGTAAAACAGTCATGTATTGAATGACCTTAGAGTCAGCACAAAACAATGATGCCTACTGGTACCATTAGACAACCATTAACTAAGAAAAACTGGGGGAGGAAAGGCAACACAAATGAAGGCAGTGAACAGTCATAGACATGGGAACCCCAGATGAACATCGAGGATGTGACAACTTGAACACCTGTAATTATTAAAAAGAAACATCCTGAAGCAGGCAGGTTGTGTGTGAACACCGACAGAGCTTGCATTTAGCACTCAGTGATACAACCGTGTCTGCGCTGTTAATTAATTCTGAGCGCACACGGAAGCTACGGCTCTGTGTCAAGGCTGGGACAAGCTGCACAAAAGCAGCACGGAGCAGAAGGAGACACTAACAAGTGATTCTCCTCTGGCTGATGTTTAGAAACAAAGGTCCCAAATTTAAACTGTGCGTTCAAGGAAACGCCGTGCTCCGAAATACATCTGAATCAATCGGTGCAGCTGTGGTATTCTCTCTACACCATGACAATAGCCTTGATTCCTACTCTGATGCACACTCAACCAAGGGCGAAAATCTCATTTCACTCTTGGGCAGGACAATAAGAGCAAATCCTGATTGGGGACACAAATGGCATAGCTTGGTTTACAATGACATATTTTGGGGGGAGGAACAAAAACCACCCTTCAGAAGGGGGAGGGGAGATTTTCTCCCTGTCCCCTCCGGGATTTCCATCCATGCACTAAGCTAAATGTCCTGATAAAATATGTACAATAATAACAATTACAAAAATAATAATAATGTTTTTGGCAGCTATTGTTCCATTGCATCTTCCAAAATATAACTGGTTGAACCGAGCATTAAAGGCCAGCTGTAAGAACCAGCTAAGGACACACAAACAGATGTATATCTGCAACACTTCCCTCATGTAGTTTCCCTTAGAAATCTGCCATCTCCATTTTTTTTTGCAGAGGAGAAAGCACCTCACATCCATCACCATTCTGCCAGGTCCTCATGGAGAAGCCTTGGAGTGCTTTCAAACCTGTAAGTTCATTTACAGTCCTCTGAACCAGATGAATAGAGGGGGAAAATCCAAGCAAACCAAAATGCATCTCTACCAGTCATGTGAGACTCTTCTCTTTGCACTCATTGGTTAAAAGAGTCTGGGGCGGGAATGAAAACAAACACAGGAAGAAGATCTGTGCTCTGTACTGGTGAATAGTCCTATGAAAGAAATTTGCTCTACAACATGGAGAAACAGCATGATTGCCATTGGCTCGTAACTGTAGTAACTACCTGTACTGTTGCCTCAGTGTTTTCACTTTTATGCAGCACTCTTCAGCAGACTGTACAAACCCTCTCCCTAAGCCATTGACTGAACACTTTGAACACGTCAGTGTTTTTATGAGGTGTTTGTACAAGCTGACAGATGTTCTCACCTTCCCAAATATCAAGAATGTAACGCACCTCGTTGCTAGTCCAGGTCAGATCACAATTCATTGTCCCGCTTACTGCTAGTGCTATATGTCTCAGCTATTCACGTTAGCTCTGCCACCTCCCAACATGCAAAGTGCACCTGGCTACGGGAGCTGCCTAACTAAAACTTGCAGCGTACTCCCTGTAGATAGTCTGGATCGAGGTTGGATCATGTTCACACCACAAAATAACCGCTCCAGAGTTCATTTGGGACTGGACTGAGACCACATCCAGTAGTAAAAGGTCTCAGTGCAGCTGTTATGTCCACACCCAAGCGTAATTGCTGTGTTCAGACCTGCCCAAACGAACCACACCAACAAGGAAAACTAAACAGAGTTTGATTCAACCAGACTAAACAAGGCAGGTGTAAAAACACCCTGAAAACAAAATACTCGTCTCACTTCACTGGATAGCCTTAAAGATGATATTGACCCTGCTGATGCATATCTTGCCTTCTATTCTGACAAAGGGACATGGCCAATAAATTCACGCAAATGCCAATTCAAGAAGGAAAAAAAGCATAATGCTAGTGATGGGGCTAAAGTCCATTATAAAAACACTGTTTTATGCAATGGTTGTTAACCTGGAATCTGCAAACCCCTCAAGGGTCAGTGGGTAGATTTCAGGGTGTCTGTACATTTGGACATGAAAAATATATATACATTTTTTCCACTAATATTTAACACAAAATTAGCATTATATTTTATGCATTTAAAAATATTCAAAAAAGGGGTGCAGAGGTTTCCTGAGACTACCAAAGGGGTCCACAGCAAAAAAGGTTCAGAACCCCTGGTGTAGTGGATGGTGTTCTATGAGATCTAGCCCAGGCCCGACAGATGCCCCGAGCAAGATCCATATAAGGACAGAAGGTAGCTAATTAGCTTGGGACCTGTAACTGGGCTCTTAATTGCAAAGGAGCCTCTGATGACAGGTGCATTGTGGGGAGTAAAGCTGACCACAGACCGGAGGACAAAGACCATGGCTGCACACCACGTTCCCCTTGACAACAAGGAACAGCCAAGTCATCTGAGGACGTCCAGTCCAGAGACCACTGACAGCTGTAAAGAAAACCCCACACACCACCACGCCTATGCAAAACATGGCAACGCCTAGTCTAACCATGACTTTTGTGTTCTGCTTTTGAGCACGATACTGGCAAGAAATATAAAAAATGTATATAGTCATAATTCACATATGCTCATTCAAAGCAACAAAGGATACTATTAGCTCTGGCCAGAGGCTAAGTTACAAAAAAAAGTGGCATCCTTAGCTGGGAAGCAGAACATATGTTGCAGGTTTTCTAATTATATGCTGGCTCTCTCTGATCACACTGTGCCTTTTGTTTGATTACTCCCAATCAGTCTAAGTTAACTAAACAATTGCACGACTTGAGAGGGACAGCAAACAGAGTCTCTTCGTTGTAAACTCTGCCACATGATGGTTCCACTGTACTGGACGCCACGTGGTATGAACACTGCAAGTCATCTCATTTCCAGCATCCACCCATGGGCCTGATGCTCCGGTCATGAGACCACCCCCCCACCCCCGGACTTCTAATGAGTTAATGGAAGATGCTGCACATATACACCCAGTATGCAAGTACAAACTGGAACAAGTATCACAAAAATGGAAACCTCTGCATCACGATAAGCGTGTAGTGGGGCGGGGTGTGACTGAGGGCAGGGTAACACCTGTTTTTTTTTTTACCTGTGACCGTGTGATTATCCCCATTCCTCAGTGGCATCGCCAGTGACAGTTGGAAGACATGTGCTTTCCTGTCTCCTGTAGAAGACGTGTGTCATGGTGCCAAGCAAAGAACCTCCCCACTATCAGAAGCGCTCTCGTTTTCCACGGAATCCGTTTCATTTCAGCCGCACTGACAAACCCAACCGACAACACACAGCTAAGTCAGCGTGCAACAAATTATGAGAATTGCCAAAAAATACATGGGATATACATTTCTAAACAAGACCCTAGGTAACTATGTAAGCAATTTTTCATTTTTCCTTTCAACTACTCCTCAATGGGCATAAGCAGAGCGCAATTTCTAAATCCATCAACAAAAAAGGCCTTCGCGCAGATCCCAAAGAGACCTTAATTCTATAGGAGCTCTAGCTTTCAAACCTGCTTTTGAAGATGACTGGAGCATCAGCTTCAAACAGCGGACACATCAAATCCCAAGGGTGTCCTCTCCTTCTCTGGCCCAGGTTTATCAAAAAAGCTTAACGTGATAACAATGCGCTTTGTGAAGAGAAGTGTGTAATGGCTGCCGCCCTCGCGTAGACGAACCTGGACACCATTCGCGCTCAGATCATTAAAACGGTTTTATTCAAACCTGAGCATCTGGCGGCCCTTCTGATATTTAAAAGAAAACTCGGTAACACGATAAAAGGAGGAAAGAAATTAAACACCAACAACACCAAGACAGCAAGAGGCAGAACAGCAACCATCTGCTCACACGTGGGAAGATGCCAAAACGGTATAGCGGTACGGATCACTACCCCATTACTACATGCAGTGCTGAATATTTATTTTGTAAAAATATCAACTGGTAAAATTATGATCAACACAGCTTTTTCCATACATATGATGAAAACAATGCTTACTTTGGATTTACATGCATTCATTTATCCAAAGCAACTTACAATATTTCACATGCATGTTACAGCGTTTTTGGTTCTCTGCATTTAACCCACCCTGGAGGGAGTGGTGGGCTTCCACACGTGGCTCCCAGGGACCTAGCATTTGAGCGTCTTGGTCAAGAACGCACCCGGTGGCTGGACTGGGATTCAAACCAGGAAATTTCCGTATCTCAGCCCGATGTTCTACCATTGGGCCATTGAGGGATTAATTATCACTGGCTGCTCTTGCATTCCTGCTGCTAACACTGTATATCTAGGATTGCATTCGGGTCATCCATGCATTCATACTAGGAGGCCTCCATTAAAAAAAGTCTGTCCTTAAGTACCATAAATCATCTACAACTCACCGGTGCAAATCATGCTAAATGAACCCGTCTTGTCATCAGGGGCATCTCTAAATGTGCGGTTCACTGACATACACAGAAACTATGGCCCAGATGACACTGGGTTCATCAGAAAACACACACACACACACACACACACACACACACACACACACACACACACACACACCCAAGAACGCACGCTTAGTCCTACTCGGGGGCAGTCGGTTATTTCTTACAGGCAACTACTCTTCCACAGGTCCAGTGGATGTACAGAGGCACTTTACTTGGAAGTTGATGGGATCCCCATATGAACACTATAAGAGCCCAAACAGTCACCTCCCACATGCTGCTTTATTGTATATGCTGCTCTGTTTAGAAAAATTATATTACTTTAATACCATCCTGCTCAAGTCACATTTACTGAATGTTCTTGGCTGCATCTCCGCTGCTCTTTATTTTCACTGCATTAACCTCCGCACAACATCCTCCAACAATCCAGCAAACCAGCAGCACTAATAACTGTCTTATGACACAGTCATCAGATTCGGCTTGGGTTTGTGAAGATGCCGGACAAAACGACCCATTTAGCGGTTCGATGTAATTGTGCAACACTGGCCGTTCTCTCACGAAGGACAACTTCACATTTGTTTTATTTACTTTCAGTATTAGATTTCTTTCATAATAGCTTTTCGGCTAAAAACCAGGATACGTACCGTCGGAAAGGATCCAGTGAGTTCAGCCTAAAGTCCTAAAGCTACGTCAGTAGGGCTGTGAAGTGAGATGGAGCATTTCCTGGTCATTTGCCTCCTCGGCGGAGCATAAGGTGTAGAATCTCTCATACGTACTGGGTGCAAAAAGGAATGTCGTGTAGCTGCCAGACAGGTGAATGCACTGGTCTGAGCAGAACAGTCTGATACAAGCCGGCGGTAAATTAAAGGACAAGCCAACATAAATTGTTGGTGGACTGTTCCTGCTCACACAATCTGATCACATCTTGCACTGACTTTCTCAGTCACCTGAGGAAGAGCTGCTCTGCTGTTTTACATATAATTTACATATCGCACTAATACACGAGCACCGCAGTGATCAAACGTGTACTGTGGTCCACAATGTCCGACCCTGTTTACTGATGTCTTTCCCACAGATCTAAGCGCAGATGTCACTTTAGTTAGTGCTCCTATTGAAACACCAGCCAGTTCAGCAGTCTGTGTGACTGAAGCTCCTGCCATCCGTGCCCCAACAATGAACCCTTTGTCAAAGTCACTTAGATCTTTTCCTCTTGTCATTTTAATCCAAAATCAGAATCAACTGGGCCTGCTCAGCATATTTATACAAGCCAAAGAGCATGACTGGATGTTCACTGCTCAGCTGCACCATGCAGTTCACCTGTGTGGAAGCATTCGTCTGCATTCGTTATGAATCTCCTCTCATTTATTCAGGTTTTTCCCCTTAATTTGTCATCTGTCTGTACATTCTGGCAGAAAGAAAAAGCAGTCTCGAGGCAGACTATCATTGCTGTCTGTTCGTCCATCAGTGCCTCAACCAAGTCACAGAAATAAACGCAAGCCCTTTTTCAACATAAAAAAAGTACTGACTATCACACACAAGCATGCTATTCATGTTACAGAACTCTGTGTGCAGACAATATCCATGCTTTAAACAAACTTAACCGCACGCTCTGTTCCCCCTAAATCTACCTTGACTTCAACACCAAGAGTCATTAGCTGCGATAATCAGCACACTGTTTACTTATTCTATTGATCCCACTTCATTCATTAAGATTCAGGGTATATAATTAACACCCCAGCTAGATGCACCTCCTTCACTTTTGCGTCTTGCCCCCCAGGGATCACTAATTGTGCTGCTTGCCAAGGGGATTTCAGGAGAGGGCACAAGTGGGCTTGGCAAAGTGGGCACCGTGCCAGTCGGAACCCAGGGCCGATCCTCGGCTGCTGCTGTTGACAGAGCCAACACGTCCCCTAACAAGGACGGCCCTTCCTCAGCCGTGTTAACTAAAAGGACAATTATCTAGAGAACAATGGCGCTTTTCACAGAGGCTGTGTTGTCATTAATGCAGTGGATCTGGTTACAGCAGCCGGCTTAAGCTAATTAAGGAATGCTATCTGTAGACTGTCAATGTTTCTTAATTAAGTACAGCTCATTTCAAAATGTGGACAAACAGTGCAAATCACATCGGCCTCCTTTCCTCACTTTTTGGCTTTTTGTTGGAGTGACGCACATTACAATGTATCAGAGAGTAAAGGATTGCAGTGACCCTCTTCTTAACTTTTTTTTTTTTGCCAACATTCTGACACCGGTCTGCTGTGGTGTCTTTTTAGCAGCGACAGGATGCATTTTCATCTCATCCAGATGGAAAAGGTACTGGATGTACCTCTGTTTGATTTTTGGCCCATGTTAGGTAACCGGACACCCATCCAGCGCGCCGTTCATTTTGCCTGCACTGTGGAGGCCGCGCTGACAGACCGCTCAACACCTCCTGCTCAGTGTGGATGTACTAGAGGAACAGAGAGGAGCTTCTCAATCAACAGCGTTACCCTATCGCGGCCAATTAGGACGCTACGCTTCGCGAATGACCAGAGATGAACTCAGAAGGGAAGAGTTATTAATCACTTACCACTGAATGAGAACAATAAGAAATGCAGACATGCAAACATACAGCCAGTGTTGACAAAAAAGGACTGTGGAAAAACACTGGCTGGGTACTGTGAACAATTGCAGAAAGAGGGCTGAGAAAGAACTGTTAGTCATTTCAGTAAGTAAAACAGGATCACACAAGCTATTCCCAACTGAATTTATTATTATCATCATAATTAACAACAATGTTGATTTGTATTGCATTTTTCATCCATAAAAATGTATAGAGACAGAAATTTTACGCACGCACGCACGCACGCACACACACACACACACACTCTGAACGCAGAGCACAAACCCCGTACAAAATACGGCGAGGTTCCATTCTAATCACCAAACATCATCAGTATGGCCAACATAACCTCACCATCATAACAGTTCCACAATATGTGGGTCTCAACTCGTGCTGAGCGATAAAGCAATAACGATAATCATGTCTCAATATTTTTCCCCTAATAACAATATTCAGCTATGGGTAGAAAGTTTGATAAACCACTTTTTCTTACTTTAATAGAGAATACTTGTGGCCTGTCACACAGTATGTCGCAATTTAAGCCTCTAAGCAAAGTTGTAAACAATCATAATGTTACTGCCTGCAAGAGAAAAAATGTAAAGTTATTAGCCATGAGTGCCTTCAAAAGTTTGGAAGTGGTTTGGATGTGACGTCACAGCAGACACATAACCAGTATGTAAGATAATTATCACTGCCAGCACTTTGGCAATGGCACTCTCCTATTTTCACTATTAGAAATATATTTGCACTTATATCATAGTAATTTAATTCTACTGAGCACAATTACTCCTATTGAAAATTTAAATTTTCATTCTCTGTTTTTCTTTTGTTAAGGAATGTTGTTTTTATATAGTTTCATGCTGATTATTAATAATTTTAAGATATAATGAACACGTTTGTTTATTCATTCTGTAGCGCTAAAACAGATTTTGTACAATCAATACAGGGGGAAAAAAAAAAAAAACTTTATATTTTTGGCTAACCCTAACAATCCAGCTCTACTTTCAACAATTTCTTTATCTTCACTAACAAGCAAGTTACATGCATTTGTTAAAAACGGTATCACCCAAGGTATTGTAAATTTAACTAGGAAGAGCTGCAGCCTCACTCGGCTAAAAACAAGCAGTACATCTCACATTTGCATAACTTCAATGCAATTTATAATAGATTTTCATAAGAATTGTCTGAAAATAAGCATCATGGGGGCGACCGGGACTCGAACTCACAACCTCCCAGCCCTCACAGAGTTAACAGACAAGACAATTAGCCTGCTGATCTAAAGACCCAAGTTCCTGGCTTGGGGGACTAAACGCACTCTTGTCCTGACCTCCGGGAGATTCATACGGCAACACTTTCACATAAGTTATGCAAGTATGAAGGTCAACCGTAGGTAAACAAATGAGTTACTAACAGACCAAGCCCAAAACATATCAAGACGCAACAGGTTAAAACACAGCACAAATTACTAGTCTATTCATCTCTGTGTGTGTGTGTGTGTGTGTGTGTGTGTGTGTGTGTGTGTGTGTGTATCTTGCTCTCTTTCAAAAAAAAAAAAAAAACAAAAAACAAAAGTTACAACCTGAGCAATTTTTTTTTTCCTGTTGCTCCATGGTCTTAATGACCCAGACAACATTATAAGAAAGTCCTTCCAAAGAATAACGGAAAAAAACGAGAGGAAAAAGTCCTTGTCGATGCGTTTTGCTGTTTTTTTTCCCCACTGCTGGGCAAGAAGAGAACAAGGCGAAACCAGAATGCATGATGCAGGATGCTGTCTTTGTCTTTCCACTGCTGTCAGCATGCAGGATCAGCTGAATGTCAGCTGGTGATGGTGATCATAGGTCCACTGCACTCAACGGCATTACAAGCAAATTCATTTTTCGGCAGATTACAAAATAAAAAATAAATAAATAAAAATATAACACCAAAACACCATCTACAGCAGGAAACACTCGTTTTCTTCGAATGCTTAACCTGTGAATGCGGCGGTCCAAGTCTGCACTGACAGAAGGAAACCCGGCCTGCGACAGCGTGAGACAAGCCTCCGGTAGGGAAGTAACATGATTGACGCACATGTTGGGACCACAGGAGGACTGTCAGGGAGAACCGGGACGGCACTGCTCAAGGAAACAGACCCAAGCAGTAGGCTGGCCAGACATGCATGAACAAACACGCACACACAAATCTCTCCACAAGGCTGAAAGCTAAAAACACATCAGACAAAAGCAAAATGACATTGAAATGCTTACACTATATATTCCATTAGTATTGTTTGTAATTTATTTTAAATTACAAAATTAAACACACAGAACAAAGTTACCAATATGAAGTGTTAATCGCAGTTTCAACAAGAACAACTTTCAGAAAACCCCACAACACGGTGCTCCGCGGCTCAAGCATCCTTTAGAAGCGTTAAGTTCTAACTTCTGCTTTAAGTAGCATAGCATAAAATGGCCTGAGAACAAAGCAGCACGTCATTAGCGTGTGTGTGCGTGCCAGGTGCAGGGCTGACGCTCCGTCAGGAAGCCCATGTTTCCCGGATTCTCCCTTCATGGCTGGAAACGGCCTTGGCACTCTGCCAGCCTTGGCAAGGTGCACGTTTCAGCTGGAGAGCACCAAGTGACGAAACAGCGCATAAAGACGAGTGGAAACCCGAGCCTGCGTCTCCCCCAGGTGCATGACTGCTCCCCCACCCCCAATAAAAGGGGAGGGGTGTTCATTTTTCACAACACAAAAGGCCCATTGTGCCGTGAAACTTTATATACATATTAAAAAATTGAAACCCTTCATTTTGACAAGCTGAATTCTTGCAACTGTGCGTAAGATAGTATTACCAACCATTCTTTCCATGCCTGCCCCCCCCCAAAAAAATCCTAGTTTTCTATGTTCTGCTCTCGAAGTTACAAGGGATTACCTAGAGGCAATTGCTTCTTTAGACAGAGCAGACATACCCACAGGAGATCATTCATACCTGAACTCTCAGTCTGCAACAACAGTCTGCTGCCTCTTAAATAAAACCACCTGTAACTCCCCAACACTGAGACCCATTCCATCTCTACAATCATTACCCTCCCGTTTAAGAACACAAATACAACACGCAAAAATAACCTCCACACCTGATCCTTCAGTTTAAAAGTTTAATAAACACTATGATGCTAATTAATAATCTATTAAACCTCCCCATAAGCAAACAAGATTGATAAAAGCTAAGGGCCAGAGACTGAGATGATTAGACCAATGACTTAGGGCTCTGAGGGTGTAGAGAGGGAGGGAGGTGTCTGGCACAGGGACCCTACCATGGCTAAGGAGGAGTCTGCAAAGGAGTGATCCTCTCCTAGACCTATAATTATGCTTGAGGTGTGCTGTAAAGGTGCCAAAAAAATATTAGGAAGGGGTAGGCAGGATGACAACCTGAATAAATGCAGCCTTGGCTCAGCCAGAGAATCTAAACCAACTGACAGTCCCACATTCACGAACACAACGTACATGATTACGGTGATGAATGAAAGTCAGAAAAAGGCTGCGACTGACATTAACTGACAACACTCACACTGATGAGCAGCAGAGACAGCACAGAAAGACAAGTCACCCTGGCGACACAGTCTCCCCCCCCCCCTTTTTTTTTTTTTTTTTTTTTTTTACTTTTTAAAAACTTTCGCTGCTTTTTGACTTTTGAAAAATTTTCAGAGAGCATAAAAAGTGGTTAAAAAAAGTGATTAAAAACAAAGTGAAAAACACTTAAACTGTTTAGTTTCAGTAAAAGGAGGGTGTGGAGGATTTGATGGAGGTTTCTGCAGTTTCAAAGGGAATTAATAAGGTGGACTGCAGAGAAGATTTCACACACAGCACTGAGGGTAGAAAGGAGAAAAAAAACCAAAAGGACACAAGCAGAAATGAGTTAAAAGAAAATCCCACAATGACACTATAAAGTAGTTCTTCACACACTGAGTTATATATGCACAGAATCCTGCTGGGATTTGTACGAGGCAAATACTCTGCTACTCTCCGCATCTTCAAAACCAGACTTCATCCAGTGATAGATTTAATTAAATCACAGATATGACTAACTATGTTGGACTGAATGGCTAAATATATTTTTTATATATAAAGTTTCAGTTTGTGTTGTCATTCTTTACTATTTCTAGCAAATATTTTTTCAGCAGAACTTCAGCGGGTTATTAATGAGACAGAAACCAGCCCGTGTCCGTTCTAGCCATATCGTTGATCTTAAACAATACACAGTATCATATTTTAAAATTGGCTGCAAGTTCTGGGATAATTGTCACAAAGAAACACAAAAGTTAGTATTTTCGGGTTTGTTCTTCAGTTCATGCTTCTGTAGAAACGGACAAAAGCTGTACTGTTCCTATAGAAACCAGGGGCATAAAAACAGTCTACTGTAAACTATGACCTAAACTCCAGTGTTGTGTATGCTGATTTTATCACAAAACAAACATGTTTAAGAATTATACCCACGTGGTCCACATAAACACACGCAGGAGGAGGGAAATAAAAAACACAAAGTGTGATTTCTGAGAGAGCAAACGCTCTTACAAGGCTGTATTGATACAGAAACAGGCAGACTGAGTGCCTTACTGGCACACAGACCCAATGATGTCTGTTAGTGATGGATCAGCTGCCTCGGGGGGGGCCTTTGATGTGGAGGCCCCGCCCACATGGCGGCCATTGCTGGGTGTCTGTCTGGTCACAGCTATTCTTAAGGTGCGCTGAACGAGATCAGAGCGCCTCTTTCTTTTTTGATAAAACCACAGGAACCCCACTTGTTCTGCAATGATTTTAGAACATGTTTTCAGAAAAAAAAGGCCTGCTGTTACACCAAGTTATCTCTAACTAGAATGGTTCCCAGCCTGCTTTCTCTCTACACACAGTTTAGCCTATTTGAAAGGCTACCAACGAAACACATCTGTGTTTAATTCATAACCAAATCTCAATTTTTCCAAAAACATATGGCCACTGAGTTTAAACAGACCTGTACAAAGAACTGCAGCACTAAACAACACCCTAAATGTCCACAAGATTGGCACAGTTACTCTGTTACCCCAGAGATGATGCGTCAGCTCCAAAACAGCACTCTTACATTACATTTGCTATGCAGAATGAACTCCAGAACAGCACACAAACGCAAGCTATGCGCTCGAATGTTTCTGAATGGAGAAACGGAGGCAGGCCGGGTGTTCCAAAACATGATCCACTTTTCAAGCGCCCATTCATTGAAACCACACACAGCTGAAGAGGAAACATTAGGCCAAATATGAACTAGGCCTTTGTTTGTGTTCTGTGTCTGAGGTTGGACCAGCTGTTGGAAAGGGATGTGGGGGGGGGGGGGGGGCTTCTTTGTCACTGTGTGTCCAGAGAGCTTCAGAAAGAGAGA
>JABJVR010000016.1:1335810-1362723 GCA_025773905.1 Chitala chitala
AATTGACAGACGGTCTAAAGGTAGACAAAAGGTACAAAACACATAAAAAACATTGTCGGTACAATTTAAATTCATAACAACCCAGAATCAACAGTGCTATTAATTAGCACAGCAGTCTATTATTATTATTATTATTATTATTATTATTATTATTATTATTATTATTATTATTATTATTTGTGTAAGAAATACAAAGATCATTGTCCAGCAAATATACACATAATACGTGTAATTTTTATGTCACACACCTTTATATCTAAGCAGCTAAGTACGTCTTTGTGGTAATATGGAGTGAAATACAAATGTTGTCCATGGATTCAATTGCAGTACCATATAGCCATGTTTTGTGACCGGAAACCATTTTTTTATACTGTTGAGCAAAGACCGCCTTCATCGCTTACCGATGAATGCAGATACGCAGAGGTGAAGGGAGCCACAAGGACGCAAGGAAAAGCGCTAAGCGCCGGAATATTGAACCGAATAACCGTGGACGCGCTGCTACTGTGTGACACCGCATATACAACCCTTAGGTTACGCATCTGATATTTTATTTGTCTAAAAATCGCTGTTAGGATGAATATTAGTTACATCAGAACACTGCGGCTACAAGAATAAACAAATAACTGCGAATAAAACATTTGAAACATGTTTATTCATTTGTTGTAATGTGTGCAAATAATGTTAATTTGGTAAACGAAGTTACCACATTTAAAAAGATAATTCTGTGTAGTCTACTTCATAGACGTTAGGGATAAAGGTTCTTCTCGATTCTATAATAAATAAAATGTAATAAATAACATTTATTTGCAATGTATAACCCAACTAGTTAATATCAGCGGTTTATCTGTACTAACAATCACTTGAAATACTAATTTAAGTATTATACAGAAAAGCAACAAGTTAATTAAATTGTTAATATTTGGTGCCAATGTGATTATACTGTACCATGAAAGCATTTACGAAATATGAACAATTTTAACAAGATAATCGAGATTGTTGTTCATCACTTATAACATGATTCGACAATTAATTCTTACAAACCGTCACCATAAAAAAAAGATTGTATAAAATATGTACGTCCATTCTTAAAATTACGAATGAAATTATTACAATGCAGCTGATATTTCTATATGTTAATTTGTAAATATTAAATTAACCCAATTAATCAACCTTGTAAGAGCCCATTTTATCTCAAATTCTCATAATCAGTTTGCTAAAATCTTGTGACCAGAAGGTGGTGTTCACAAATATTCCGTAAAGTTATCTTTTTTTCGATTAATCTAAATGATTTTTAGTGTAACAATATAAAAATATATTAGGTTAATTGAAAATATACATACAATATTCACGATTTTATCCAAATATATATAAAATATAAAAATTAACATCAAAATTAGCGCATTTTTAATTAGGTTTACAGACGCAACGTTTTCCTTGCATAAACTAATTTCATTCGCAGATTTCTTTGATGGGATTTTAGTACAGCAGTCCCGATTCGATGTTAAAGCATTTTACATATCTATAAACAAACATTTGTATTATCAGGCACTGCAATTAATTTATTTTACTTTATAAAATGCTAACCAAAATGCAGGATAATTTAGTGATGTGACTAATATACACATTGTATGAATATAATGCAATATTTTAATGTATATGGATATATTTACTTCAGCTGAATACAGCACTCACTGGTTGGCCACTTTTACCTGCTGTGTGATAAGTACTGGCAGGAGGTGATCAATTCCGATCTCCCGGCTGCAGACCCTAACTGGCTGTACACAGGGAACCTGTCCCACACGATCAGAATCTGCTTCTGCTGTGGGTGTCACACATGTGATGACCCTCCAGTGTGCTCACATGGCTGTAAATGCTTTTCCCAGATCAGGCATGGGATCAGGAACCCCGTCATCATCCCACACACCAGGCGCAGGGTGCTGGACCTGCTTCAGACGCTGCTGTGTGAACAGAGCTGTGTCTCCGACGCCGACAGCCCAGGAGCCAGTGGCTTTTCAGCCTGGGTGGCAGGGAAAGAGTGGAGCGACCAGCTCGGGAGACCTGTGTCTCAGAAGTCACGTGATCATTGGGCCAGTCCCACAGCCAGGTACGAGCACAATAGGGAAAATGTACAGGGTGCATAGCAGTACGATTATGGTGCAGGAAGGAGGTGGGCGGTTTTGAGCCACGATTTTTGCTGAAGCTTGAGACACATGAATACACCACGACAAGCTGCAGTGTGTGACGCTTTAGAAAGGCTAGAAAATACCCATGTGTCAGGCTTCAAACAACACGTGAACCAACACAGACAAATCATGGCCATTTCTTCAGACTACAGGCAATATCTGCTCATGCTAGCCTTCTGGTTTGACAAATACCACCACCACAGCTGCAGGAGGTCAGAGTGGCAGGAAGCCAGTCATTCTTCACTGGAGGTTTTGGGAGGGGGGGGGCGGCGGCGTTGGTTCAGGCAGGCTTTGTGCCCCCTTCAGTTCAGGGAGGACTGCCTGTGACTGAAATTATTCATGAATAAATAACGGAAGCAAATATCAGTGCAGCATCGTAGAACAAGTGATACTGTGTGTTTCTGTGACGATCTAGTCAATCTTTGCACAGGTGTGGTGATCTCGGAGCTCTTAAAGTCATTTCATCCTGAGCAGTTCTCCTGTCAAAAGGATCACCTGGGACTGCCTGAGAACTGAAGATTAGGGGCAGATCATCCAAGTATAATTCATGCAAATAAAAACAGGAGTATGTCTACTGTACATTTCTGTATTTTATATTTTATATGATAAGTGCAAATACCCCCAACCTCCCACCCTATTCAGAGGATCCGCGGTGAATGTATTCTGTTTGGAATTGTAAATGTGCTGCACCGACTCTGTCAAATTACATACATCTTTCATGTATGAAATCATGCATGTCTTTTCCAGAGGGCCACGGTGGGCCTGCATACAGCTGTGGGACCTGGCTATAGCACCGCCCAGTTGATGGGGGGGGGGTCCCTGCTGAGCCAGCCTTGGGCTAGCTTGTCTCCATCAAGGTGGGGGCAGGAGCAGGGCCTCTGGTGTGGGGCCTCTGCCCTGTCAGTGCCTGGTGCTCACGATCACCACTGCATTATCCTTGTTCTGTTGTGAGACGCTTGACCCTTCAGGCGCTGCGATCTACGTCTCTAAAATAAATTCCGTCTCACATCCTCAATTAGTTCCGCAGAGATGGATACCATTCCTATGATGCTTTGAAGTGTTTTATTACGACAAAAAATAATAAAATAAATAAAATGCATTGCATTGTCCTTACTGATGTGTGTTTCGACTGATCTGTTACCGATTTATGTATTTATCTTTATAGGTTTGTGTGTTTTTTCTACTTTAAAAATAAAAAATATATCTACAGAGCTAAGATGCAGAAAATTACTTTTCCAGATGAAAGGGCTGAATACCACACTATTCCACAGACAGACTTTTTCTGTTGAACTTGACGTCTCTGTTATTTGCCTACATTCTGTTTACACTTTAAGTAGGATGACCTGTGCATGAAAAACCACATTGAAGCTGTAACTGCAAAACAGAATCACATTGTCGTTTTATAAGTGTATTTGGCTTTTTATGTCCTATAAAATCCAAGACGAGCTTTTGTGCCACTGTGTCTCATGCGGTCAGTACATCTCAGAGTGGAGATTCTGTCCGAAACATTTCCGTAAATTGTTAGCAACACATACCGCGAGGGATGTGGGTGAAACAGGAAGCCAGTAAGAAGAAACGCGAATCTCATGTTCTTGTTTACAGGCGCTATTGACAGCAGTCCTTTTCGCGAGATAAAAGAGGCTGTTCACCAGCATCTTGTTCAATGTCTAGGCCGAGTGCTGAGCTTCAGCTTTAAGGGTTTCAGTGTGGAAACACTGACCAGCCACAGCAGTGTTCTTTGCACTGCCCTCTATCTTCATAATGGTCACCTGTAGTGATAAATTTGAATGTGCTGTATTTATCCACCGAAAGAGCTCGTCTGAAGCAGGGAAATGCTAATGCGGACACACAATGCCGCCCCCCCCCATCTTTGCCTTTTGGTGATTTGACACATGACCCAGCGTGATTATCTTCCAAACGACATCCAGTTATTTAATTCCTCTCACTCAGCGGTATCAAACAGAACAGCAGCAGAGTTTCCTGTTCAGTGTCTAGCGATACAGACACCAGGGCTGTAAGGACTGTCCCCACGCTACTGATGCAGTCACAGAGGCCACCCTTGACAAGCGTTCCAAAGCAGGACAGAACAGAAAAAATAGCATTCAGAGGCTTACCTGATGTAGTCTGCGGCTGAATCCTCTCTCAGTGCCTGTCTGAAGCAGGGTGGCGGACAAGCTGCGCTTTATGCGTCCAGCCAAGTTGGGAAGGTGGTGAGAGCGATAAGAGGACGTGCTCTGGGCTGTGGTTCACAACCGGGGCTTTCCTCGTAACCTCAGTGTTCGTGGATGAACAGACAGCCTTCAGGTGAGCCGTTGCAGTATCAGAAGGCCGGGCCAGGGATCGGCACGCGTTACTCCCACAGGGGCAGGTCTTCTTTGGGGTTCCACAGCTGAGAGGCCCAGGTGAGGCCAACCGATAGTTGGGATGACAAGTGACAGGCAGTTCCTCTCTGGTTCTTACAACATAGTATTACAGCATCACCTGGGGAAAAACCAACACCTGTGAATCACAGAACCTCCATACAATACACTCAAGTGTACAAACACTTCCTACTGCACAGCCCCCAACATCTTTTCCTAAATACCTTTCTGATTGCATGATTACTTTATCAGTGTGATGGAGAAACTTCAAACAGTACCTTCTTCAAGGATTTAACAGCCAGAATCTTCAAGAGATTCGAACCCAGCAACGTTCACGTTACAAGCCCTTGTCCCTATTGGTGATGTCACCTATGGTAGTTTCCTGTTCTATTCATTTGCCGATGAAATGTACAAATGTTAACTACACCAAAACACTACCTTTGTAGCTAAATCTTTTGAAAAGTTTCTGTAAGAAATTAAAATATATATAAAGTTGGTATATATACAATTTCATAATTTTAAGTAAAACGATATAAACAATTGATAAAATCAACATGTTCCAAAAACAAAACCTAATATTAATTTTCATAATAATAACATAACAAAATGTCAGTTCATTTTGAAACCAAAACATATGGTACAGTATTACTGTGACCCACAGACTATTTGAACTGTGTAACTCATTTAGACAACGACTGTCTGCTAAATTATACAACATCTCCATCAGGGAAAAAAAAAATGAAAAGATGATAGACATCATTTACTGTCCTGGCATCAATAAGGTTTAGTTAAAAAATAAAAAAGAGTGACAGGACATTGCTGCCATTTACGTACGTTCCCACTGGAGCACTTTCATTTGGCAGCACTTTAATGATTAGTTTTACGTGTGTGTGGTTACCACAGAGTTAAGGTGGGGTTTAATTGTTCCCATGAGCGGTTATTAACTTGTTAATGCAGAAACCTCAGGGACAGACACTCGAAACTGCAACAAAAACAATTCAGCTCAGCCCGGCCTTGGAAAGAAGGGGCGGATGATCTACCAAGTCCCACACCCTTCTATGTGGATCAAAGTACAGCAGTCGATAGAGGCTGAGAGAAGGTGCAAGAACTTCTCCATTTCACATGGGGTCACATACAAAAGAGTGTAGCCCTACCAGTACAGAACCATTGCCAACAACATTAAAATAGAAACTGTTTTATACATACATACATACATGGGCTGTATTCAGTATGACAATATACACAAAAATGATGATTGATCTGAAAAATATATTTACCGGTAATATGTGTAAATACAACTCGTTTACCTTTAACATTTGTAATTTGTTTAAAGGTTGTTTCTATACAAAACTCATCTGTTTTATACAACTGTTTTATACAACACACCACTGGTCTGTAGCAGATACTACTTATTTGCTGGAAGCTTTAAAGGAATTAAAAATTGTTAAATGCCTTGTTGGCTGAAAAAAAAGTTTTTGAAAAGTTTTATGAAGCTGGAATATAACTCAAAGTGGGCGGATCCACTTTGTGCATGTCACAAATGTTTTATTCTGATTAAATTCTTTGAATTTAAATGCACATTTTATCGGATTGTCCTCCATGTCAACAGTTTAATTAGAATCTTTAATTGGAACGATTTCAATCTGACTGAAGAAAAAATGTCCATGTAACCACAGCCATGGTGTATCACATCTGTGCGTACCACATCTCACAGTGTATACCATAACCCACGGTGTGTACCATATCTTACACTGTGTACCATACACAGTCACAGTTTATCCCATACACCTCAGTGTACTGCATATCACAGTGTATACAACACACCACACTATATACCACTTTTCACTCTGTGCAGTATAAACACAGTGCAAACCATAATAACACTATGTACCACACCTCACAGTGTGTACCACACACCACACTGCATACCACAAACCACTGTGCTGTACCCTCTCTTGTGTTATGTATAAAGACCGCATAGCGCCCATGGCTCCATGTTCAAGCCCAATGGGCAGGGCCCCTGCGGGAGAATGTCCAGATCAATATGCTGTCCCAGAGCAACGCACGCCTGCAGGCCATGTCTAACCGGACATATTGATCAGGGGTGGCTCAGCTGCCAATAACAATGTGTTGGAAGTGACAAGAGGCAAAGAGAGAGAGGTAAGGAATTGGGAATCTGTATTGCCAGTGGCAGCCTTACAGCAGATTACAGATAAAAGTCAATTCCACTTAACCAAATGACTGACAACTAAATACTTAGTGGACAGAGGAATGTGGGGGTCTCTGCTGGTGGCGGCTGCCTGCCCAATTCAGCAGCTCCCTCCCTATGGTTGTCAGCGAACTGTGGCTTAAAAGCAGTCTGGTAGCAACACCTGTGAGCCTGTGGTTAGCACACAGGTATCGTGGAGCGTGAAGGCAGGGATAAACAAGTAAGACCCGTGTCTCTCGTAACTGATGTACATGATACGGTATCAACAGGTGGATGCTTTCAGCTGGCTGCATACTGAACTTTGTGTTCATCTTCATCATCACCCTCATCATCAACATCAACACCTTCATCATCAACATCAACATCTTCATTGTCCATTGGTTCAGTGCCTCTAAGTGTCCGATGTCCTGTATCAGATTTAATTTGCATGCTGACACTCCTCTGATCATGTACAGCCAACTTGGGGGAGGCGCTGTCATACACACAGTGCTGAAAGCTAAATTCAAAACCCTAGCCCTGCAAACAGGACACTGTCTGCATTTGCTGAGCTGCTGACACACTGTACCCACCCTCCTACAGGAAATGGTGAAAATTTATGTTGTCAGATGCCTTGATTCTTTGGAGCCCCTGACCCTTGAATGGCAGGAACCTGACACCTGGAAGAAAACCAAGCTTCTTCAAAGCATACTTTTTTATTTACCCATAAAGTCTACAATCCTGATGAGCAAAAAGAAAAAGAGTGTTTACTGTAAAAAGGAAACTGAAAACTAAAGTTGTCTTTTCGCACCTGTCACTGGTAAAGATGGATCTTCCCAATGTACAGGTACTCCAAATTTTATTCCTGCTCTGCTCACCCCTGCCAGGACCTTCAAGCAAAACACAGCCTATTTTCTCACAAATTTTCAAAAAACTGCCGGTGACAATTCAGCTTCTAGAGAACTAAAAAAAAACTGGCCTCCTTTTCACAAAGTGTTACCAATAAAAGGCAGATTTCTTGCTTGGTCTGATTAAATGCAAACCAGGTGGCTATGTGATCATGATCCAATTTGTGTGTCTGTGTACTGGTCACCTTGGAAGGTCATTGCTGGCTCATAATAGAACAGATCTGGATTATACTCATTACTATATCAAATTACTCCAGGGTTCATGGCCTTCTGTGCACACTTCCCTATTTGTACAAATTCTCTGACTTTGGGATTGCTGTCCATTCAGCACCTTACAACAGCTCCATATCTTTCCTTGTAATTGCTGAGTGACAGAAAGCCAATACTAAGCACTTCATTATTGGACAGGCAAACCACTCTGAGTTCAAAGTCCTCTCTGGTCAGCCTGACCTTTTCTGCCTAGGTCACAAAAGGTCATTTGCCTGCTATACATCAGCTATAGGAATTTGCTTAGCAATCCTCAGTTGTTGAGAAGGTCAGCAACCCTATATCTATTATATTGTTTCTCAATTTTTATGCTGTTAATTGTTCAACAATTCAATATTTGTCATCACCTCTGTTTGGAGACACCTTGTCAGCATCACAGTAGGAGAAATGCACAGCTGTATTAATTTTAAAATAAATCTGCCTTTGATTTAATCACATGGACATCTGTTTTGTAGGAAGGCACACCTGGAATGCCACCCCTTTGTAACGTTTCCAAAGTAAGTTACAAGGTACAGCACATTCAGGCACAGAGCCAATCAGTCATGTGACACCCACAGATCTTGTTTTTACAACCTTTCTCTTCATGTGACCAGCGATTAATTGAGTGCTGTTCCCAATGAGAAGTCCAATTCCTTTCTAAAATCTGAACGTTGTCATAAATTCCATTTCCTTTTATCAGCCTCTCTCCCTCACCAGTTAGTGAAGCTGATGGGACACGGCTTCTGATCAATAACCGTATAAATCACTAGCACCACTTCTTTGGGCTTCCGCTAGTTAATTCATCTACATGATGTGTGCTTAGGCCTCCCAGGCTGTTGGACAGCCACACCCACGTCAGCTGCTGGAGAATGTTGGCCTGATATTGTGTGAAAGAAAATTGTTTTTATATATGAGGATATTAGAAATAAGCAGGAACTGTGTGCAACACCCTGGTATTGGAATGCATGGTAATTAATAGTCACAGTGGTCTGGCGGAAATTATTTACATTTAGCAGACGATTTTATCTAAAGTGACTTGCAACATTTCATACATGTTACATTGATATTGGTTCTCTGCATTTAACCAGTCCTGGGCAGAATTGGTGGGCAGACACATGTGGCACCCAGGGAGCTAGTGTTTAAGTGTCTTACTCAATGACGTACCTGGTAGCTGGGGGGGATTTGAGCCAGGAGGTTTCAACATCCCAGCCATTGACCCATTCTACCCATTGAGCCACCAGGCTGCTATAGACAATGGTAAGATTGGGGGACTGACAGCTGGACAAAGAATGTGATTGCCCCAACTCCCAATTTGACCAGAGACTTTATCTTTGTCCAGATGCATGCTGAAACTTTTAAACAAACCAACAGTAATCTATAAAACTGTAACCACAAGCTGATCACATATTGTCCATGTGGGAAAATGTATATAAGAAGGTGGGTGTTTTGTTTTTCGAGAGAATTACATTGTCACTGTTCTGAGAGGGTCTTCCCCCAGTGACCTTAATACAATAAAGGTGAACCAAAGCCTTTTCCTGTTAAACGTCTTCTTCCAGGATTGCCAAGCCTACAGTCTACACACCAGTCCTGATGAGTATGACTGAAACGGTACGTTGTGCCACAATACGTCGAGATGCAAACGAGGAACGACGCGCATAGTGGACACGTATGATGGCATTGGGCTGTATGGATGCTACAGTATATGACGTTTTCATATAAAGAACATTACCAGCACAAAGTATTAAACATTAAACAGGGTGACTTAAATGCACAAATGACATATTAACTCACCCTCAGAGTCAAAGTGGCTTGAACGTTCTCATAAACTCGTTTATTAGTGTCTTGCCACACACCAGACACGGAGGGTTCAGGACGACATCGTCCCCTGCTCTGACAAATTCTTATTTTAAGTTGTCATCATATTTTTGAATGAACATTTTTCTATTGTTGCCTTTGTTTTTGATAATATAACTTGTTTATTCATTTTTCCTAATTCTGTTCAGCGTAGACCTAAAGATGTGACTTTCCGTCGCAACTCGATGACAACTCACTTTTAACCTGTAGTATTATAAAGCCGATCAGTCGTTATTTTAAAATTATAATTTAATTTGGTCTATTAAATTCTTATTTAGGAAATAAGTCCTACTTACATGACTTTCTTGGCCGACACGCTGCCTGGTGCATGTCAGCCCATGGCCCAGTACCAATCCGTAGATCACAGTTTGGAAAACTATGGTTGCACAACTGCTAAACCTTGCAATATGATGGAGCATTTATAACGTCATAACTGTGAAAAGCTCCAGCCAACTTAACTGAGAAGAAGAAAATCTTTTGGTGTTGTTTTGCCTCAGAAATAAAAAAAAATGTTTTTCATTCACATTTTGTTTTGGAAATCATGAAATAATGTAAATGTGAACCCCATTATTGTGAAGTGACTAATTTGAGGATTTGAGTGTATTGTTAGACTCCTACCGGTGACCATGTCAGTAGTGCTACACAAACAGATGGTGTTTTCACAAAGTAATGCTTTGGAACAAGGTCTCCTTCATTCTGAAGACAATAAAAAACTTAACTCAAAAAAATAGGTGTAACTACACCGTGAAATAATATTACATAAAGGTACAATCAGAGACTTTTAATAACTGGGAAAATACAGTAAACTCAAAATAAATTTCCCCTTAAATAATTGGTTATATGGCAAAATTTATTTTTAATGGGAACATAAAACTATGACTAATGCCGGAATTGACTATCATTTGAATTGCTTTCACTAACTGTTTAATTAGAGTCCAAAAGGTGCATATTATTTAAATTGTCTATCAGCTCAAATACATTTACAAATTGTGTTTAACTGGAGTGCAAACCTACTGCTTACATTTTAAATGGATGTCATTGGAATATTTTTACTTTTCCTTGAAAATTGTCACCATTCATTGCAAAATATGAGGAACGAAAGACAAAAAGTGGTAAAAAGTTTGCTCATTTAACTCTGTGGTTGCAACATTAATTTACCTCCTTCAGCCAGGGTCTTCAGAAGGTTGGAGGTGTTTCCTCAGTGAGGGTAATGCATACTGTACTGGATCATACTCCTGTATACAGAAAGATGTGTCCCAATGTAGAAGCTTCAGTTCCAGTGTGAAAAACTTCTAACCAACTGCAAAAACCTGAGTAATTTTCAAGATATCAGTCCGGATGTAGATGTCTCAATGATTCAAAAAGTGTCTCTTAGTTAAAAACAAGTGTATCTGTTCCTACCTGTCACCTTGGTGATCAGTCTTATCAACCACCGTGTGTCTGAATAAAATGGTGTGAGAGCCGAAGTTCAGCTGAGACATGAAAACATGCTGATGAATCACCATAGTTACGCTCAACATTCTCCACGGCGTCCTATTGCTGAGTGTACTGTTCTTCTAGCTAACACAACATTGCCAATACAGCAGTCCTGTGCTCCTTCCTTATCAGTTTAAAGCTACACGCAATCTCAGCATAGGTTGGGGAAATGACCACTCTTGGGTCATCTTTGTTCTGATGGTCATCTCTCTGTCACCGAACAAGGTGACCTGACGGTACCATGTACTGTGGCTACAGATCCGAAAACCAGATTACTTTTGTACACCTTAAAAACGTGCTGAAACGAGGAAACGATTCACTCAATAATGCATAATGTGCAAGAAATGGGATTTTCTCCAGAACTATTTTTATTACCCCTATTATTTTCTATTGTAAATATTCAAATCCACATCTTAAACTCCAGCTTAGTGAACAGAATAGTCAAAAACAACATGGTCCTCTTGAGCTATTTTCCCTCTTGCCTTTTTGAAAGGAAATCATTACGAAGATTAACACAAAATGTGCTGAGATGATGATATGCGGCACCCGTGTTGAAAACGATTCGCCAAATGAAACACATCCTTGCATGTGAATTGGGTCTGGGCTCATGCATTTTTGTTTTTTTTTTGTTTTCTTTATTTGTTTGGATGTTTTGACACATTCCACAAAACTCCCCTCCGGCTTGAATCAATTTCTTCAGCTTGAATATTAATACTGAATCAGGAGGGATTAGTCTGCCATTGTCCCTCACTCTGAGTTCCAAATAAAAGCAGTGACACGGAGCGAAATCCGCAGTCCTCTGCCCCGCAAACAAAACGCTGCTACAAGAGATAATATGGGCCTGTCTCAGGCAGGCGGCTCTACAATCCGTACTGAAGATCCGTGCACTTGAAAAACATCGCCATGGAAGATCTGCACGCCAATTGTAACCCTTTAATAGTGCTTCCCTGAGCATGCACTGCACATTTTCCAGAGTTTATCAAAGAACACAATGGGGTTATGCTTGAGGCATTGTTGTCCAGGCTAGAACGGTAATTTAAATGCAGTGCAGAGCTTAGGAAAGGACAGTGTGACCATCTCGCTGTGGAACACCGAGAAATAATGATGCTATTGTTTATATGGCGTAACTGTTGACCTTTTGGGTTCCCCTGGTTTACAAGCATCCATCTAGCTCATTTTGCAGTTTTTTGTACCTCACAGAGTGGCAGGCGGAAGCCTGGCACGCTTCGATAAAGTGTTTAATCATTTGACTCAATAAAACACACTGTCTGTCACATGCACACATATGAAAAGGTTCTCTGCTCAGCTGCACACAATTTTACACCCTTAATAACACATAATGAAATGGGAAAGAATTTAATGTTATTTTGATATTTAGATTAAGGAATGTCCCCTTTTATGATCCGTTATGAAATGTAAACTGCAATTAGGTTTAACAGAAGCACTGAGACAAATTCCCAGTGTGGAGAACATGGTAACGTGTGAAATGCACTGACGCATCCCCATCAAAAATCAGCACTTTTCCACACCGCTAACACAGCAGAACCACTCAAGTGCTCTCGTCTCTAACACTCAAACATCTGCAGCGACTCCAAGCAAAAACCAAAAATCAGCCAAATACTGTGCAGTATAAGGTGTAAGAAGTATAAACAAGTTGATGGTTATGTGCCTCGTGTGTGTGTGTGTGTGTGTGTGTGTGTGTGTGTGTGTGTTTAAGGTAAAATTTTTCCTTTCCTGAGAGGGGTTAATGAGAGGAGTTAAACTATTTACAGCTCTTAAGCTAAGGGTGTGGAAAGTGCAGACACACACCAGAAATCTCACATGCTCCCACAAACGTAAATGTCCAACATCATCTGTGATGATGGTTACAAGGTGTTCATTATTTATTATTATGCATTAACATAAAATAACAGCATATTTAACAAAACAAACATACTCAGCTTGGCCTATAAATCTGAAAATTTCAACAGAAAAAGCAGGTGAACGTCTACAAACTGCCGTCGATTCTGCTAATTTTACTCACGCTGTTTTAACAACAGAGTGCACTTAGCTGCTTATTTACTTTCAGAGCTGAGACAAAATATTCAACATGTGGTCATATTTTTAATTCATTTCCATCTCAGCAAGGTCTGCTGGGGAAGGCAATTTTAGCTGCAGAGTTGAGGAGCTGAGGGCAGGTCTCGGTGTGAAAATGTTCAGTGCTCCAGTGTAGGTCTCCGACTAGCCTGGGGCGCTGGTCCAAAACCCCTTCTGCTCAGCGCTTTGGGAAATTGTGCATCAGAGTAATTAGAGTAAATGCAGGCTTGTCTTTGTTTGCATTTTATTAAAATATCACTAGTGATGTCTTAATTGACCATTTAAAAATATCTTTTTAAAATGTTAAGAATGCAAGTCAAACCCGGGTTTAATAGTGCTCTCCAAGAAAATCAACTATGCATATGAGAGGCCAAGGGTTAAAGTCAATGGAGAAGCTATTGTTTTACGCACAGGAGAAGCCGCCGTACACACAATCTATGACCCAGTATGACAGACTATTCTTTCTAGTTCCAGTTGTCTCCAGTCACCTAAGAAGCTAAAACAGCAATCACAAAATGAAAAAATTATAACCGATCAGCAGTCATTTTGTGAAGAGTCTTTGATATTCTGCAAGACAGCAAATGGAAGTACTCTCAAGTGATCTATTTTTTTCTTTTCTTTTCTTTTTTTTTACAGGAATGAAAGAAGACGCCTAAACCACAAAATATTTACAGGAAGCAATCAGGAAGCAATCAAGCAGAAAAAAAGACTACCTTAAAAGACCAGATGGTAAAGCTCCCTGTAGGATAGTTAGGTAAAGGCAACTTAAACACACCGCAGTGTTTCCTGTGCTCTCATCAGAAGAGGTGCTTTTGAAGCATTAGCGGGCTGAAGGACAGGATACGTCAGGTCAGAGGTCAGCTTCTGTATCTGAGAGTGTCTGCGTCGCCTCTGGAGCAGCCCAGAGGACCTCTCTCTGAAGGCTGCATTTGCCCTCGCTGTTTCTGAGATCAGTCAAACTATTGCAATCCCATTCTGTCCTGTTACTTCAGCAAGGGGCGATTAACTGAAAGGTAACCTCGTGTGGAATCCAGGGTAAGTAGACTGAAGTAAAAAAAAGATGTGTTTTTTTTCCCACCAAACCTTAATATGCAGCTAACCTTTATCTTCAAAGTGTGAGTTTAACAATAAATAAATAAAAATTTGAATGTGAGCAATGATGCAACAATGTGACTGATGTGTCTTCATGGTACCTTGTTCTCTGATGACAGGCTTGATACAAGGTTCTCCACTGAAATCATCAGAACAGAGGCCATAATACGTGGCGGGGGAAGAATAACTCCGAGGATACGCCGTGTGACATGTTTAAGATGTTTTTACTTGTCAGACCGTTAAAAGAAGATATGAAGGGCTCCAAAGCCGTTTATGACCACAGACATGCTGATTACGCTCTCATGTGTGGAGCTTGATGTTAATGGACTTTCACGCTACTGTAAGGCGTTTCTTTTATTAAATGCCTATAACAGACTTTTTGCCCACGAGCTTTGATAACAGAACACCACTTCTGTGCCTTCTTTGTGTTTGTGACTTTCAGAATCTCTTGAAGAGCACTGCATACCGTTTTTTCTAATAGTATCAGTTGTTAGGAAGTACGTAGCTTCAGATTCCTCTTTTTTGTAATAGCTATATGGATTTTCTTTTCTAAAACGTAAATTTTTTGCTAAGCTGATGGGTTCATTGGAGCAATAGGAGATGTTATTTCCATTGTTGGCAAAAGGAATATAATAAAAAGCTGTTTTCTTTAAAATACATTTACTGTGTGTTTTCTCTCTAATATTCAACGTCTTTAATGACAGCACTAAGGTTGCCTTGGACTGCGAGGAGGTGAAACCAGTGAGTCCTAAAGGAAATCAACCCTGAATGTTCACTGGAAGGACAGATACTGAAGCTGAAGCTGAAATACTTTGGCCACATAATGCGAAGAGAAGGTGAAAGGAGAAGGGGGCGGCAGAGGATGAGATGGCTGGATAGCATCATCGACGCAGTGAACATGAGTTTGAGTAAACTCAGGCAGACAGTGGAGGACAGGAAGGCCTGGCGTTCTGTGGTTCACGGGGTCACGAAGAGTCAGACACGAGTAAACGACTGAACAACAAACTGACAGCACAGGTGGAATACCTCCCTGTCATAGCAACGTGATGGGGATATAAGGCTTCAAGCAAAGCGTTTCTAAATGCAATGAATCGTGCCACATAAACAGATGCATATAAAGGTAAAAATCAAAAAGCTAAACATCTATCCTTCGCCTTGACATTAATTAGCTACGTGAATCCTGAAGACTTTTTCACTTTAGCCATTCTTTGAGAAACATATCTAGCCCCTTGCTTTTGTACTTTCAGAGCATGTTCTGTTTTGCCAAGATAAGTTGTGTCATTTAAAAGCCTCTGTTTCCCGCAGTGCTTTTTATTGGGGTAATTTTACATCCAAGGATTTTCCAACACAATTTCTCACAGTGGAATGACCATTTTTGCATTCCTAATCCTTTTTGTCGCAGATGAGGGATTTTCTAACTCATTATGATTAGAGTGTTTTGCCAGAGTCACTAAAAAATGGAAAGCATGGTGTATGAGATCCTTTTAGAATTCTCTGGAGTGTTGATGCGCCCTTTTACTTGCCCGACCTGTGTTTACCTGTGTTTTCCTGTGTTTCTGTCTCTTGTTGTTCTGTGTCACCTACACTCTCTGCCTTGAGCAACACCGCAAAGTTTACAGGACAAAACCATAAAAAGATCAGAGCCATCTATAAAAATTTTATTTAATCACTGAACTTTTGTGCATCAACAGGCTAAAAAGTCTGTTGAATTTGGTCAGTAGAAAGGCAGACAAAACAGTGTCATTTGTATCTTTTCTAGAGGTGCTTTTTTCATGGTTCCTTGGTCTTTTACATATGCCAATTTCCTGTCTAGTCCTGATTCGGCCCATAAGTATGGCAAATAGACTTATGCTGAGAATTTATGAGAATTTATGCCCAGTCTGGAGCCAGAGTTCATGATTCTCAATGAGGAAATGTAGTATTTCTGGATATGCAATAACAGTATTGGTCTGTAAAATGTGAATAAATCCATCATGCTAACCAACCTTCTTTCATAACTACTGATAAGGTGACCCACTCAGCAAAACGAGTCCCTAAAGGAGTAAAACTCATTGGCTTCTGGTCCAGACTCACCTCATATACAAACCCTGATCCTTACTTTCAAGGCCATCAACGGGACGGCTCCTAGCTGCCTCCAGTGTTGGGCCAAGGCCTACATCCCCTCTCCCACTCTACTTTTCACTAATGGAGTGAAAGAGGTTGCTGTAGAACGGCACACCTAGGCTCGTCTCATCCCTGGTGCCTACATGGTGGAATGAACTGCCCCTGGCTTTGAGGACTTCATCGTCTCTGTCCACGTTCTAAAAGCATCTGAAGACTCGTCTCTTCAGGGAACACCTCAGCATTTGAACCTTATCTTCATTAGCCCTGCTTCTTTATTGCTTCCAATGTTTAAACGCCGTCTTTATACTTTGTGTTATTACTATTTTAACTTGGACCTTTACTTGATTTAGACTCTATCTTGCTAAACTGAATATTGTGCACTTCTGACTACAGGACAGCACTTACTGTTAGCTGGATCCCCAGATACTGTCAACCTCGTTTTTAATATGCACGTGTACTATAACTCACTTGTAAATCCCTTTAGACAAAAGCATCTGCTAAATGAATAAATGTGAATGTAAAACTCATACTGATTGTACTGTAAGTGTAAAAATGGGTATTGGTAAACACACAAATACGATAAAGTTTACTATTTACTGCTAACTTCATATTTGGTGAGTACTGTTCACAGCAGGACAATGGACTGGCATGTACACTAACGTAGGTTGTAAGAGTTCTTTACTAGAAAACGGGGTGCTTTTCAAAGTAAAAGTTTATATATGTATTTACTGTGAGAGTGGATAGCGGACTCAGTGAGCAGTACTGTGAGCAGCAAACTCAAGCCTGCAGTCCTGGCTGCTCCCGAGGATCAGTGTTTCAGCTCCCACAGCTGAACTATACTGTCTGCATGCCTTCCTGATCCAAACATAAAAATCTGTTCCCACTTAACAGCTGGTCCTTAGATCCAAACAGAGCGCCTTTCACCCCCTCCAAAAACCACATATTTAATCCTTGTGCTTATGTCAAACTTAATTATGGAGCCTTGTATGAAAAAATAAGTGTGCTTTGCAGGAGGAAAAAGAGTGGAAGCAATAAGGAAAAGGCAGGCTCAGAACGGCTGGTTAACATGCAGAAAATAAATTCATGTTCATCAACATGATCAGCTATACTAACTTACTGTGACATCACAAAGATAAACAGCGTCCCAGAAAAATACATTTAACTGTCTCACTGCTGATAGGATTTGCTCCTCCTCTTAAACAGCAATGTAAAATCACTGCCTGTGATAATAAGAACCATATTGGCAACCTAAAACGTTATTAACAAAACCTCTCTGTGCACCATATGACAGAGTAAATGCTATGCAACTGTTTGTTGTTGCTGTAGACTTGCCCGATGTTTGGGTAATGTCCACTGAAAGTCATTAACAGGATTTTAATACAATGGGTGGTTGGGGAGGGGGGTTATGGCGGAACAGAAAATTCATTTTAATTCGGTAGCATGATGTTTACCGGTGCACCGCACCACCTTTCCACGCAGCGGTTAGCGCACAGCGGCATGTCAGGCTGGCGGCGAGGCGGCTGATGGAATGCTGCGAGCAGCCTGGTGCCTGGGCAGGGCCTAAAGCTCACATGAAAGTGTCGCAGAGTGCGCTGCTAGCCTCATTACCTGCCTATTTACCTGACACTTTGGCTGCTTCACACCTCACAATCTGTGAAGAAAGACATGTCAACCTCAGACCCAGTCACACACGGTCTTTGCGTGCATAAGACTATTTACTGAATGGAAAGTGGAAAAGCTGAGGAAAGATGTTTAGTCTGTCAGTTTAAAACTATAACCTCAAGCTCTGAAAAGGAGAAAAAAAAAAAACTCTAAGCCCATCTTACACTGAAAGAGGCAGCTAGCACTGTAAAGAATAAACCTTTGAAAAGTCTAAATCAATTTCAGAGAGAGAAGGGAAAAAAATGTGTTTCAAGGGGGAAGAAAAGCTGATTTCAACACTTTGAAAACACATCTTCATACAATCACCACAGGCAAAACAAACTAAATGCAGTGTATGATGCTCTTTTCGAAAGAGAGGAACCGTAGGGCAGTGGAGGTCCATGACAACCCAGACTGAGCTTTGAAGGAAAGCTCTGGTGAGAATATGACCAAACATATGGCCAGGCAATTAGGAGCAGGAATGAGCTTCCCCAGTACTACCGGCTGTGCTGTTCCCAGAGCAGGCCAATGACAGACCTCCGGTCAGCTGGGGAGAGCCTAGTTCCCATGACACAGGCTGTGGGACCAGGGTGCCACGCTGGGACATTTATAGAGCATGAGCTCTGCAGGGCTTGGTAGGAGGGCATGTTTGTTTTCTTTTTCAATCCCTCAGTACTTTAACCCGCCTTCACACAGCAGTGATCTGGACAGTTATCTAAACACAGAGAGGAGAAGACTCCCATTTATGCAACATGGCAAGGGGCTAGTGCACAGGAGAGATGGAAGGATGTAATGGACAGAAGGAGGTGAAAGAGGAGAGAAAGGGAGGCAGAAAGCGTGAGGTCAATGGAGGAGAAATGAGAAATATGAGGTACATACGAGAAACGTGAGGAATGTGGGCAGTAAAGAGGTGAGGAAAAGAAAAAGGGGAGTGAAGGTTCAGTCAAGGCCTCGGTACCTGGACGACCACAGAGGTGCAGGCAGGCCTTACAGGCAGGTCTTACAGGCAGGCCTTGGGTCGGCCTCCACAGGAATGGAGCAGCGCAGCAGCAAATCACTCGTGCATGCACACGCACACACACATGCACCAGAGACATAAGGTGCATTTGCGGAGCTGGGTTCAAGAAAAAGCCAGGCCTTCTCTTCAGCATGCTCCGGCATCAGTCAGTGTCTGAGAATTTGGCCAGACGCAAATGGGCCACCATGTTGTCTCTCTCTCTCTCTCTCTTTCTCTTTTTCTCCTTCTCCATTCAGCTCACTGGCTGGGAATTCTGGAATAACATTAGCACCATAATAAAAAAACAGGAGTTATAAATACTGAATGCTATGATGAATATAACAGTGATAACAGAAGCTTGGATAATTAGAGCAAGAAAAGAAGAAGAAGAAAAAGCACTGAAGTTCTCTCTCTGTTTGGGAATTCTTCTCAAGATTGCACCTTAATTTATGAGGAATTACAGCGCAGCCTGGTAATCACGTGCGCTTGCTAGACGACCTCTGGGGCTCGGTGGGGTCTGGCTCGCCATGGTGCTGCTTTCTGCCAGGCCTGTTCTTACTTTTGAGTTAAGGCACAGTGATGTAGTCTTTTTAATGATAACTCTCCCTACAAACAATTAATGGGATGTCCCAACAGACGCTTGTTAAAAAATGTAACAAAGGGGGCTGTTGACAGGCCTCAGCAGACGTCGTCTGAGCTCGCTGCTCTCCATTAGAAGCCTCCAGCTAACTCCCATCCGCTCCTCCATGTTTCTTAAAACATCAGATGCTGGAGTTAGTTCCTGAAAGACCGTGAGTGAAGTTTCAGCACCCTCCCCCCACCCCTTCCATTACATAGCTGTGCTAAAATGACACGGTACCCAGAGCCTCCGCTCCCTCGTTCTTGTGGGAAGCTTTTTATTTCAGACGCATTGCACATTCCTGACCCCACATTTGGCCCAAAATGACCCACAGATGTAGGGGTGAGTTTAGAGATGGGAGAAGATGCAGAGAAGAGGCACAGCAGTGACGTGTGAGCTTTCCTTTACTGTTCAATAAAAGACTGTCCAAAGTTTTAAATGGAACAAATTTCCTTACATTTGATTAATATACCAGAACTTATATAGAACAGATATTCCCCCTTTCCGCTTTTCTGTTCCACATTCCCTTCCCAACAGATACTAGACGTCGTCTGGCAATCTCAAAAATAACTTTCAATTCCTGATCCAGACAAATATATTGTGCCTCTGACATTTGCAGTAAATTCCATTTGCAGCACATGTTCATTTAGAACTGGACAGTTTTCTGAAATGGTAACTTAAAAACAAAAGCCACTTCTTTGCTTTCTAGATCTGATATCATTGAAGAGCTCAGCCCTTATGGCTTTGGCCGAACTGTAGCTATATGTTTGGGACTTGTTGTAATTTTATTGAAATGAGGTTGCTATAAAGATGGAGCTTTTGTTACGTTAAAACATGACATCTGAACAACAGGCATTATTGCTGGACATTTGGAAAGATACAGCTGTGGTACTGGAGAACCTTCTTCTTCCAGAGCTGACAAACCAGCTTTTAACACTGATGGCCAATTACAGAATTTTAGCTGTTCAGCTACAGCTACTCAACACAGAACCTGAGAGAATGAGTGGTCAATCTGAGAACACAACCTCGCTCCAGGTTAACACTGCTTCAGCATCACCACAACCCTGGGCTACAGTAGCGTATTTATTTGCTGAGTGTCCTGATCTTTTAGCGTCAATAATTAATTTTAACTAGCGGTGTTAAAACAGTGATCACCAGAGGATTCGCGGCGAACTATGTAATGCATAACATCATCAATGTTCAGCCAGAGCTGTGAATCAACATTAGAGTGCTGATGAAACGTGTTTGCAGATTGATTTCCGACCCACATGACTGCAGCAGAAGAAAATGGTCCTGTGTCAATTAGGCGCAATGATTAGGTGTAGTGTGTCCCGTCCTGAGTAGGTGTAGCGTGTCCCGTCCTGAGCAGGTGTAGCGTGTCCCATCCTGAGTAGGTGTAGTGTGTCCCGTCCTGAGTAGGTGTAGTGTGTCCCGTCCTAAGTAGGTGTAGAGTGTCCTGTCCTGAGTAGGTGTAGCATGTCCCGTCCTGAGTAGGTGTAGCGTGTCCCGTCCTGAGTAGGTGTAGTGTGTCCCATCCTGAGACATGAAAGAACTGGTCTTACCTTCTTCCTCTGTCAAAGAGACAATTCAGTGTCAAATCACAGGCTCAGATAGCAGGTGTTTCCCAGCCTGCACCTGCACCTGTTGAGTGGAGGGTGCACAAGGTTTGACCAGCTGCTAGAGCCCACAGGTGTGTAAAAGGTGTATCAGTAGCCCTGTGCATACAGGCTCCTACCTGAATGGGCATTAGCCACTGAGCCAGTGACTTCTTTCAAAGTCATCTTACACCAACAAACTACTGCTAATGTGTTATCTAACATAGCATTTTAATACTACCTGTGTGAACATTTCTGCTACCTTCTTTATTAATTAGCAAAGAATATTTAATGAAGGGCAACAAAAGGTGAAAAATGGCCTCAGTCCACCCTTCTGGTTTTGTATAATATGTATCCATGCTTCTCCCTTTCCACATAAATTTGCCACTGCTTCCGTTTGCCCGAAATGGGTGGTACCGGGTTTTGTAGAGCATGTGTACACAGCTAGCACACAGTTACAGGGAAACAGGCAGGCGCACCACATAACAAGAGCCAACATCTGGTTTTCAACGAGGTGGGTCCCTCTTCCACAGATCTGCAAGAAGACAGGGGAGGCTTGAAAACAAGCGGCGAAGTCTTCCAATGAGCACGTGCAGATCTTCACACTGCTGAGCAGGGAAGCCTGAGGTAGGGGGTGTGGTTTGTGGTAGTATGGAGCTCTACGGGCCGCGCGGCTCCCCCAAATGCCGTATGTTAAGATTTCCCGACCCACATATTAATTTACCCCCCCAACACACACCAGGAGAGCCATTTGAGCAGGCGGCCCCAGAGGGAGCCGCATTGACATTCATTGCACACTCACAGTCCCTCACACTTCATATCCCACCACAGACGCATTTGCACCGCATACATTATGCAGTCCAAACGAAAGCCTGTGTAAATCTGCTGTCAAACGCGTGGGTAGGTGTGGGAGTTTTCAATACATCCAACTTTTTATTCTGTACCATTTGCAGCCAAAAATGAAGATATCTTAAAATATTTTTCAAGGGATATATTATGCATTAAGATGAAACATTGTATAGCGTACATCGATTTTTTCGTGTGATTGAAACAAGCCTTGTTTTTCTGAGAAATATAGAGGATTTAGAAATGTTTATGGTAGTCTTTAATGCCATGTCTGAGAGTAGTATCGTAAAGGACTGTCATCTGTGGGCAGTTTTTTGCCGGCATGTGGGTCTCTGTTCATGGCTAATGCATGTACCAACCACATGAGAGGTGGGGGCAGGTTCTTAATGAGCACCTGAGTATAAATTCCAAGATTGCAGGTTTCATCTGAGTACTCTATATGTGCATCATACATTAATAACCCAGAAAGCACCAGGGCTGGTAAATGGACCTATTGGGAAATGTAGAAATCTGTTAGAATCCCAGCCAGTGCCATAATAACGTGCACAGGATGGTAAAATTTTAACATAGACAATAATGCAGGTATGTATTAGATTCAGTGTAATGTGAGATTTAATCAAAAAGCTATAAGAGTTAACTTCCATGGTGTTTTGAACATTTATGTTGTAGAAGCCAACATGAGGTAAACGGCAATGTGATGTCTTTCCCTCGTTGGTGGTTTCACCACGGCAACCAGTTATGTGCCTAATGAAGTGATGCCCTGCTGATGCTGGCTGACCTGATCAGCTTCAATCCCTGCTTGTTGTCAATGTTCCAAATATTTTAAAGCCTGAAAGGTATAGCAGATAAGGGGCCATACTTAAAAATGCAGGTGTAGATGGACCAGCGAGTCAGTATGCAACTGGGCAAAATTTCATCATTTGCAAATTTTTATCATCACTGCATTTCACACTGAATACATCAAAACTGTACAACAGAAACCACACTTTGCCAAACTGTCTAAATGCCCAAGCCACATGAGGAGCATTGCCAGCTGGGCTCTGCAGTGATTTGCGTAGGAGCCGGGAGCCGCCTGTTGGGCGTTGTGCCACGAAGCATCTGCCCAGGGCTTCAGAGCGTAGCATACCTGTAGAGCAGCACCTCTGCCCGTTCGGCTGATTTCGCCGGCCTTTTGTATCGCCTTGTTTGGCTGCAGTGAGAATGTGCTCTGCCCTGACCTGAGGGCGCTCCTTCAATCAGCTCGCTGTCTGCTGAAAAGAGCTCCAGAAGCATGACATTTTTCCACCTCGTCAATAAGTGATGAAAGCCACTTTCTACCTGCTACTTGACCGTTTAACTTATTCCTGAAAAGGCCCATTCTTTCTTGCTGCTTCTATTTCTTGCCGAAATCAATATAAGTGGAAAAAGGAATGACGGTGATCCAGGAGACGCATTAGCTGGTGCTCTCAGGCGCAGCACAAAGCCCTTCGAGTTGCAGGAGGAAGACGGCAAAGGGCCCCCGGCCAGCTCCCTCTCAGTGAGTCTGGAGCTACAGGAGCACAGGGCATGGCCGTATATGATGAATACATCAACCCTGCCACCCCACGCTTCCCACACACAAACATCTTTTCTCCTAGAAGCCCACAGAGAAACCAATATTCAGCTAGCCCTTAACTACACACAAACATACAACATGCATACAAAACCTCCGCAACATCACGAGGCTGCATATATATGTACGTACTACATGCATACGCATCAACCTATGGTCAGTTTGTGTGATATTGGCCATGTAATAAAGCGAAAGCAAAGTATTTCTCAGTAGATAAAGAGAGCAAAGAGGTGAGCAAGGGAGGCTGCGTCTTTACTCGGCCTGACAGGAGTTCAGGGCCTTTGCCGCACACCCTGAGCCCAAATCAATTTCCATGTGAAGTATGTGCCCTTGGAAAAAAGTCTTGGGCTTCTCATTCGTTGAAAAAGGAAGAGCGATATTTTTTGTGGTCAGAGTGCTAAGCTGCCAACTCCCCTCCATTTACACCACACAAGGAGAGGAGAAAAGTGAGGGTCAGACCAACACACACCTCCTCACTTCAGCTCCTCAAGCACGAGATACCCAGCAGGGCAGCAGAACAATATTTATTTTGTCTCTATGTAGAGGATAATGAATACATTAAGTAAACCAATGAGAGCCATTATTTACAGAAGGTCAGGAAGGAACAAAAAAAAGAGAAAGTGAAACTGACTTAATATTTATTTAATGAAAACAAATAAATTAAGCATATCGGAGCTGATAGCTTCTCAGTGAAACACCAGACCAATGGGAAATGGAATCTCAAGGGTCTCTTTTGTGGAACAGGCCACAAGAGGACTGCGCCAAAAAAGAGATGTTTTGAGTGCCGCATGTCAATAGAATGAGATTCAGAGCAGCTGTCTTTAATTAAAGGACCATAGTAATTAACGTCGTCATCAACCCTTCGTAGCTTCAGTCTTCCTGCTGTTGTTACATTTGAGGCTTGGCTGATAACACATCGGCAACAGATTAAAGAGAGGAATTACATTACAGGCTGAAGGGTAATGGGGAGATCCTCAAAGCGTTTAGCCTAAACCATTGGCATAGGAAGCATTTCAAAAATGGGGAACAATAGAATATTTGACCCCTCTACACGTTTTAAGCAAGTGTTTTTGATGCATTTTCCATTTGGCGGTTTTGTGATACATACGATAATTATTAAGAGAAAAATAAAAGCAGGCATAGGGCAAAAACTCAATGCTTACGTCTCCCCTCTCTGTACTGAATCCTGTGACCATAAACACTTTGGGTGTAAAGAGGTTACGGTCAGTTTATGTTAGGCAGGCAAGAGAAGGTCATGCTGAGTTTTGGACATATGCATCATTTTTGCAGAGTATGGATGTTTTCCTCCACTTACCTCTGCTCTGTTACCTACAGTTCAGCAAAAGAACATCCAGAAACAAAATCAACATGTTCCATTTCGAGAACAGGTATGACTCTGTATGTCAAACCCCAATCCACAGAGATTCCAGCACTGCACAGACTTCACACAAATTATGTCCTATTAACGGGAATGGCGGGGAGTCTGTTGACTCTCAACGTTGCTAAAGCTAACAGCTAACGCTGGGTCTGCGGCAGCCTGAGCAAGCGTGCTAGCACCACAGAATACGTACGCTCGGAAACGAATGTAGGAAATGAAATGAAGCGCTCGTTAAGATGCTGGCACCGCTTGCGGCTTGCTAATTTATGCAAATTGAGGTCTGTGGGAAAAGTGGGAGGGGGGTGTCGCAGTTTGGCTGGCAGCCAACGTCTAGTCGCCTAGGAGGTTAAACTGATGCGCTTCGGTCTTCCTTGCTGCTCTCTTGGGCTGGAAAGTTTCGCCATGGGAGCCAGGAGGCACAGGGAACAATAATAGAGGAAGACAGAGCCTGTCTGCACCAGTCTTCTGCCAAGGCGGGCAGATGGGCAGCCAATCAGGGCCACTTCCTGTCTTTCCATGCTCGAATGCCATTGTTCCCAACCTTCCAATATCCTGCTTCCTCCTCCTGTCGGTGCTGCCCGGGAGGAATTTATAAACATTTTGCCAGCAGATCAATACCTATATTGATCAACCATTGTGAGAGCAATCTGTCTAAAACCCAGAACAGCCTGCAGCTCAGAGATGGGAGGAGCGATGGAGGGCGGCTGTGAAGAAGAAGAATTAAGGGAAAAGGAGAGAGAGAGGGAAAAGAGAGAAGCTCCTACCACGGAGAAAGGGAAGAGAGGTAGAGAAAAGGTAAGGTGATCTCGGGGAGGAAGAGGGATGCTTCGTCTTTTGAGTCACAGAAGAGGCAGGACTGTTGGGAATGTGAGGAAATGCGGCATAACCACTTTCTCGTTAGAGGGGTTCATAATGAGCGGAATTGTGCTACTCTGTATTTGTTACCATGGGGAGGGGCTTCCATTCTAAGTGACAGATGGAGAGCAAGAGAAAGAAAGACAACAGTATGCGTATTCGTGCATATGAGGTAACGGACGCCTGAAAAGCAACTTCAGACTCGCATTTCTCGAGGGAGGGGCACCTAAAGGTGTCAAGAAGATTTTGCAGGTAAGTTGTAAACAAGACATGCGTTGGTTTCCTTACCCGTTTTGCCTACTACTTCTCATTTTTACATGCTTGCATGGAGAGAAGACTTACAGTTAATAGTTGCGGGCTTTTCACTGGTTGAGAGACAATGACTTGATTACTTCGCAAAAGAGTACGGATTATTCGCAGGGCCTGGAAATCCATATTTCAGGATATTGACATAAAAATGTGACACCGTGAAACTACAGGCACTGTGTTGTCTGCAAATAAACAAGAAAACAGGGAATACTTTACCAAGTAACAAAAACAGTCTTCAAAGTAAATCTAAGGATATAATACAACTGGTAAAACCAGAAAAACAAAGGACGTAGTCCTGTTGTTTACTACGCATGTGGGATTTTCCAAAGGTGCAGTCTTTTTACTGAATACATTCTGCTTTTTTGCATCAATACCTATTATCCTGTGCAGAGCTATTTAACATTTGGATGGTATAAAGTTTCATCTATGATCTAACTGTGAAACCAAGAAACTGGATTAAGTGAATATTCCACTGTTTGAGCACTGCTCACCCTAGATCCTACCTGATACTGCTGGGCTGGAATGGTGAAAGACCTGGATGTTCATGAGCTGAAAACCAGTGGATACTACAAATTTTCTTAGTTTTTTTTTTTGGATGA
>JABJVR010000016.1:1369687-1388424 GCA_025773905.1 Chitala chitala
TTTTTTTGTTCCCCCCTTCCCCACACCAGCTTGCCCCCCCCCCCCACCCACACACACACACACACACACACACACACACACACACACACTCACCCCACTGAAGCCCCTCCTACTCCATGTAAGTTGCGGTCCAGATGAATCCAGGTTATTGACATTGAAAGCATTTACAGTCAACCCCGCCACTCCAGGCCAAGGCACTGATGGACACAAACTATAAAATATGGCCCCACCCCCCAGAGAGACATCAGTCATACACTGCCCTGCTTTACTTAAAGGGGAGGGTATGGGTTTTTGGATGAGTGCTGGGAGGGACGAAGGGTGTGTGGCGTTACGACAGCAAAACAAAGGTATTGTGACTGTCACATCTTCTGGTGGCTGAGAACACAAGTGTGTCTTTAACAGTGGCTGAAACATCTACACTGTCTCACATTTAGGCTCTTTTGCAACTCAAAGTAAAGACTAGCCCAAAAAGACAGGCGGCAAAGCCATCCCTTACTAAGCACAGAGCACAGCCACACTCTTCCCCTGTTTAAATGTTTAGGCGCAGACTCCCCACAAAACAGCACTGCTGCCGATGGCCTTTCTCTCTCAACATGTGCACCTGTTTGTTTGAGCGCATGAGAGCAAATATTATTTCCTAGTTCTTCCCTCCACAAATTTTCTTGTGGTTTCAAAAGCCAGGATCTGAATAAATACCACAAAAGTGAAAATGTAAATGTCAGAGCAGTTGCCTTTAAAAGCTGAAAAACGCAGGAAGCTCTGATGTTGGCCTGTCAAAGCGGGACTCTGAATCAGGAGTGTTGGGTACGGCAGATCAGCACATGCCTAACACAACGGGATGTGGGGATGTGTATGTGAGCCTCTGAGACCAGTCGAAAGGAGGAATACACACACACACACACACACACAATACTCAGGGGAGTCTTTCAAATGTGCTCCCCCCATACAAAAGCATACACACATGTGTCAGCCAGCATCACCCCCCAGCACTGACCGTGGTGTGAGGAGAAACATCTATAAAACCTGATGACAATAGCAGCCAACCCCAGTTCATAATTACACCATACTCCCTCCTCTGGGTCAGAGGCTACATGTCTTAATGAGCGACCATGCAGCCAATCGAAGACAGGGGGAACAGGGCATGGATGCAGAGGTGTGGGCAAGGACAGGCTGAGCATGAGCAGAAGATGACAACGTGGCAGCACATGACCAGCAGACATAACGGAGAAGATGCAGCTCACAGCCTCTCTCGTTGTCCATGCCGATACATTTCTAAAATCGTCCTACACATCATTGTATTTTACGATTGGGCCAGAGATGAAGCGGCTCACATTGTCTCGGGTACTTGTCACCCCAAAGGCGCGGCATCATCCCACACCAAACAATCACAGTGTCGTTAATTATAGCAACAATGTGCAATTAATCCCTGATCTGAGCAATCAGCATGTCTGAAGCTTTCAGAGGTTTCCTTTACTCTCTTCACTTATTGTTGTAGAAACATCATACTGTCATTCAGCTCTGGGATGAATAATAAATGAGAAGTAATTACTGGTCTGGGTGCGACGACAGACTGACCAGGTTCAGTGGTGAACAAATCTCTCTCTCTCTCTCTCTCTCTCTCTCATTGCACTTTAATTAAATCTTGTAATTAGTTTCTCTACTGGATCCTCAAGGAACAGGACACCCCTGGAAGACACACCGAAGGTGAGACAACTCTTGTAAGTGCCTTCGACAGTGTTGATTAATGCATCGGCTGCCAGTGGTGGTATTTTTATTATTATTTGGTGGTTTGGAGACCAGACCCACTGTGACAGCGCATGGCCAAAACTTCACACGCTTGTGTGGCGCAAAGGAGAGTAGTGGGGGGGGGGGGGCACCGCTGACCACATGGAGGACACCGGAGGCCACAAACTCATACGATTCATAGTGAACACGTAGCCTTACACATGTGTGGCCACCACACTGTCCCAGTCATCCCATAGTACATAATTACACCCTACCACAGTGATCACACAAAACTACAGTAATTACACACTTGTACAGTGAACACTGTCCCGTAGCAACTACCGGTCCACAGTAACGACCATTTGGCAGTGACTGTTGTTCAACAGTAACTACTTAATTCCATAGTGACCACCCAACTTCACAGTTACATTAGACTTTTATTTTAACTATAACCACAATCTTCCACAGTATCCATAAAAGCAAATATGGTTAGGACAGCCCTTGGGGCTCCTGGATCCTTAATGGCAGTGGGGTTGTTGGAGGACAGATAGTAACAGACAGATAAAGACAAAGAAGCTGTTCAGATGGAGATAATACATAAGAATATGAATTCGCTGGACCTTTGTACAGTGAAAAAAATCTGTAAATATACATACTGTATGTACTGTGTTGATCACAGCAGTTTTTCAGCAGGTCATCTAAAGATGGTAATGATGCTGATCATATTCTCATAAAAAAGCAAGCGGGTCATACACAGCCTGTATAATCAGACAGAAATGATGGCCTGCCATAACCCCCCAGTCTCTTTTACGTCTATCTGTTGGCCAGGCTACGCCAGACATCTTTCCCTAATCAGCAGACTTGCAGCGCACTGCCTGGTTGCCATAGTGACATGCCTGCTGGTCGACATAGCAACTGCTCTCAGGACCACATTCAAAATGGAAGAGAGAAAGAAAGTGTGTGTGTAATGGAGACAGGGTCTCTGTGTGACACACACTGTCTGGACGATTGAGAGGTTAAGGGAAAAAGAAATAGGGAACAAAAAAAGTAAAAAAAAAAAAAAAAAAAAAAAAAATGTTAATGTAACTGAAAATTTTACATTTTAGATATACTTTATAGGTATTTATTGAATGCATAACATATGACATATACTTATAATAAATTAGTTTTATTAGCATAGTAAATGCATAATAAATTTTCTTAAAATGCGACATACACATAAGACATTTCTGTCCGATCTGCTAATGTACTTGCTAATGTTGTGCTGCAGGTCTTATTGCATTTTCCTAAATGTGCATATTAAGTGAACAGGCACACAATATTCATACTTTAAAATCTTGTAATTGTTACAGCGTTTATCAGTGCATGCGTCCTGGATTTGGAAGATCAGCATAGCAGTCACAGACGTTCAGAACACCTACGCGAAACACCATCTCTTTAAATGCCCATTTTAAAAGCTCTTTGAATAAAGCGTATTTACACAAACACATGAATTGCCCATTAGTCATGGTTTCCAGGATGGGAGTAGCCTGCATACATTAGGAGTTCATTTCTATAATTTCTAGCGACAATATAAGGGCTGCATCCCTCCCTCAGCCTGCTGAACTGCCACCATCCATAAGAGACCAAGGGTCCCTCTTCTGTCTGCTGAAATTCAATGGGCCTCTAAAATGAGGGAAGCATTTTTTTTTTTCCCCAGGGAAGGAAACGTTTTAAATGGAAGGCAGTGAGGGGAAAAAAATCTCAAGAGAATTACATTTTATTGCTTTTGACTGTGTGAAACTCCTTCTCGAATTGGCATCTTCACTTTGTAGATGCCTTATGAAAGGTATTCCGTTGAGTGTCCGAGCGAGTGAACGGACACCAGCCACATGAAATTGCTGGCATAGCATTAGCATGTCATTAAAATCACTACACACGGCGGGAAAGCGTGCTGTCCCCTCAGCGCAGTTAGGGCAGCATACTGTAACATACAAACAAAGGAAGAGACCGGAAAGGTGAAAGTGTGCTCTGCCTTGCAAGGTTGAGCTCGCAACTTCCCACAATTCATTTAGACTTCTGTGGCACTACTGAGTAGACACATGCAGAAGTTCAAAGTTTGTTACAAGCATGCTTACAAAGCTGTGACCCATTCTCCAAAACAGAAATTCTGACTTTCCTTAACTGCAAAATTTAGATCCTGTACATTAATGCGAACGTCACTTTATTTATATACCACGTTTAACACAACAGGGTCGTCGAAAGTGCTGTGCAAGTAATTACAAGAAAATAAGCATAAAATCTGAACAAATAACATAAACTCAACAATAAAATAAACCAATAAAATAAAGTATCAGATTAAAATCAGTTAAATCATCATAAAATGACATAGAATAGTAGTTCAGTAAACATCCGCTATCCTTGGGAGCTCAGTTGTAAGAATAGCTGCCTGTGCTTTTTCAAACGCCACAGAGTACAAGTTAATAGTGTCTGCTCACCTCATTCAGCCTCATACATTAACAGTCACTGCTGCTTTCAATCAGCTGAAAACAATCTGCACATGCTTATAACACGGAATGGCTCTGCATTGCAGCTAATTTAATACATGAATGACTTAGCACAGAAGCTATGTCACTGTAGATGCTTTATTACCAGGGCAACAGCACCCTGCTCCCAAAACGGCTTCCTCATCCCATGTTGGCAACAGGAAAATTAATTTGCAGCTGTGGCAAGGCCATCCCATATTGTCATGTCACACTGCTATAAAACAGCTTTAAAATGCTAACCACTCATTTCCCACTCTTTTAAAACTCCATTTGACCATCTTCTTTGAAAGGGATTTTCTTGCCTTGCTAAAGCTGTCCACCAGAGGTAACAGCTCTGGTGGTCTGACATTGGCGGTGTAGAGGTTAAAAGCTACAAGAGGTCACAGCTGGCCTTGTTTGAAGCAGATACAGGCTTTCAAAACAGCTCTCCCACACACACAGTGTGAAGAAAGCAGATGCCACAGTGTCCCAACAGTGGTATCTTCTGTAAGAAGTTGAGGTACATAATTAGTATTGATTGGACTGTTAAAGTACATTAGTAGCCAATAACATTCCTTTACACTTAACAGCAAGTCTACTACCTGAAAGCAATTATGCCAAAATGGAAGCCTCATCAAATGGCCATAATTAACTAAAGTTGGTATGGAGCACAATCTGGAAGTGTACTGGAAGCAATGGTTGCGGCACAAGAGACTGTTACAGGCTTTGGTGTACGTGAGAGATCATAACAGAAAATGAACTGATATTATTAGTGTTGTAGCATGTCCACACTGAAGCTGGGCTGGCCATGTTCAGCTGAAGTGAACAGCACTGAATAATGGGACCACAAGCTGTTCTATACCCACTGCACAAAATGTGGATTTCTGCTCTTCTCTGTTAAATATTTTGATTGGGAACTAGACTTTATGATGGAAAGAAATTCAATACACTGAAAAATAAATTCAAGTTAATAATGGTTGTTTTTTGTTTGTTTATGTGAAAGACCTGTGGTTGCACAGAAAATGCACATAAACGCGAATGAATTTGGAATGTGCAAAGGTATTTAGTCCTCAACAAACCAGGCTAGGCCTCAACAAACCAGGCTAGGCCTCAACAAACCAGGCCAGGCCTCAATAAACCAGGCTTTCATTTCATGAGCGGAGCCTGCTCATTAATAAGTAAAATTAACAACTGACTGACTTTTTCATTTGTACAACTCTTCTGGCCACCCATATTCACACCATGGTTTCACCTTTAGCCTTTCAGCAAAACAATAAGCTGAACAAATGGGCATGGTATAAAACTTCAGTCTCACTTGGATAAACATATACAGCAAAAAACTGTTCAGTAAACTGGAATGAAATCTGAACAGCACAGGAGGGGATGTGAGGACACTGAATGTGCCACCTCTGTCAGAAAATACGCTGTCCGTGGAAACTCCATGCTCTAGTGTTAAGCCTGGTCTTCGGCAGAGGACGGACAGGGGGCTATACCCCAAGCTCCACACTGGCCTCCTTTTTATTGGATGCCCATAAGTTGCTCATAAAACACCCTGGACCTTGTTGGCACTGATCCGCATGAGGCTTCTGTGCCAAGCCTGAGTAGACCAGATACGCCTCAACGACACACAATCTTTTTCCCCTTACAATACTAATTATGCACCCTCACACTTAGACCCTGGCCAAGCCCTTACATTTCTGACATGCCTTTGCCCCTAGTTAACATCCAATCCATTTATCTGACCCTAGAATTTTCACCATTCAGGACAACTCCAGACCTCCTCAAACCCGGACTCAAGTCTTCCTGTCTGCTATCTCTCTGGTGGTCTACTGGAAACCAACTGCACAAGGTTAGCAAACAGTCAATTAAAGCGCTCAGACAGTTGATCTGATTAGCCTTGCTAATAATATTTATTCTTTTTTATGTGTTTTGGAGGAAAAAAGGAGGAGGACGACGAGGCTTTGAACTTAATGGTCCGCAAGATGAACAATGGACCTCATGACAGAGCCAAGTAAACTCCATGCCGCTGCAGACATGAATGTGACTCGCACCATGTGCGTGAAAAGCCTTAACTAACCACAGCAAATGGGTACTGGTTACCCCATATATAATTAAGCCATCACAAACTTTATTCAGACATAAAGGAGCTCTGCAAAAATTAACAGTAAATTTAGAATGCGGGACTGTAAGTGTTGTTTTATTATTATTTTAACAGCACTTAACTGTTGTAAAAGCTACTTCAATTTATCAACAGAGTAACAACATTAAGATAGGCTTACGTTTACTCCTCGTTGAAAAATGAACATCGCTGACAAATCTGTTTAAGGTTTTTATGAACAAACACGATTGTAATACACAACACAACACAATACAGGTCTGCTCCAAAAAAAGGAAATGATTAAAAGGAAAAAGAGAAAAAATGTGTTTAAGTAATATGGAAAATTTGCTTTTCAAAGACAACGGTTTCCCAAAGATAACAATATATTTACTTTAAGAAAACCAAAAATCTTTCATCTGAAATCTTTAATGCGCTGAATACATTAAAAGGGCCCACAAAGCAAAATAAAACTCTGTTTTGTGTTCTGTGAAGCAGAAAGAAAATTACAAAAATGAGGAAATAAACAATCAAATAGAAAGATGTGTTAAATAAAATGCACTTGTATAAACAAAACATGGAAGTTGGCAGTCTTACACATTTAATTACAGCAAATTAATTTTGTAATACTAATTTTCACAGCATATCTGGAAACTTAGTTTTTTATGGGACAAAACATTACTAATTAAAAACTTCTGAGACATTCCACTGGCTCTCAATAATCCAAAATGTCCTCCACAAAGTGGCACCTCCTGTCCAACTTTCCCTAGAGCACTCCTCCTCTGTTCTCAAAACCACCAGAAAGGCCCTCCTTGTAAATAACCTTGTGCCGTTGTTACGGGCTCACAGCTTTAAGCCTGATTACAAAGCACGCTGCAGGCAATCACCACAAGATGCACCGGTCCGAGAGCGAGAACCACTGCAAAAATAAACTAAGTGGACCCAAAGCTCTGCAATTACAGCGGCGCGGCCGAGTCCTGATACGGAACCGCGAGGCTATCGTGATTTCCGACAGAAAAGGTTATTCGTTTTTATTGAGGGAAATTGGTACGCAGTGGCTTTAAATGGCACGGTAATGGGTGGGGGTGGAAGGGAGCTCTCTTGACCTTCATCATCCCGCGGGACCCATCGTGCAGCCTGTGGGTTGATTTGTCCCCCCCCAACCCCTTCTGGGGGTCATTCAGCCAGTCTATGGCCATGAACCAGAACGGTCTGCTACCCTTCCCCCAATCCTCATTCGACTTGTCTCCTGACCAGTCCTCCCCCCACCCTGCTCACCATCACCATGCCCTCCTGCATTTCCTCAGCCTCAAAATAAAAGGCTCACTCATACTGCAGATTTTCTGTATTTTCTCCTGCGCCATCTCCAGTTCTTTTTCCCCTCATTAAAAGTCCCCTATTAAGGATTTCCTCACCAAAGGAAGTGCATTAATGAAATAAGAGCATTGTGAAATAAAAAAGAAAGGAAAAAAGAGAAGAAAAGGGGAAAAAAACAAAAATGCTTTTATTAAATCAGCTGCAATGTGAGACTGGGTGACATTTAGCCTTAATAGGAGGGGGATGCTGAATGCTGACAGGCGGATTACGCTCTCTTCTCGGCCCAACACCCCACGGAAGACGCTCACCGGGGCGGGGCAGCTATGGCCTGCAAGTCACAGGGCAGCCACGACAGCGCGTGCAAAAACATTTTCTTTGCACCTATTTGCCCAGAACTGCGTAAGGGCGGTCTGAGAATTGGCCGGCATGCGTGCTCTGCCGAGACGCGAGGAGCAGGCGGCAGCGTCTGTTTACCTTTGCGCTGAGCGCACCGTGGATGTACTCCGGCCGCCTGACGCTGATTGCCTTTGCTCCGCTCAGCCTGCGAATGTACTCAGCCGGGCTGACGATGACTTAGCACGTGTCGGCTGTGACATTTGCGCCGCATGAGATGGAATTTTTTTTTTCTCTGCCTGTTCCTAATTATCGTATTACATTACTACAACTGGTACTAAAACCAGGGTGTTGTACAAACCACAGAGACCGATCTCTTCGTTATTACCCGTTCCATGAGCTTTAGTTTCACTGGGAAAAATAATAAAATGGCCTTGTGCCACCTAGGGGAGACAGAAAACCTCTTACACCTGTATGTGTTACATCTATCATGTGTCCATACAGTGTATGTGTTTTACTTGCAACAAAATACTTTTTCCCCATTGGCTGATTGTGTGAAGATTCACATCTGTATGCTTGTATGTATGCAGGATGTGTGTTTACATGTGCACACAGGTGCACGTGTGCATGCATGTTTGTGTGCAATCGTGTGCCGTGTGAGTGCACGCCCCGTTACCGCGAGGCACCGCTCTGGAGCTCATTGGCATGCATGGCGGGTGCGCATCAAGTCTGGCCGGCAGCACGACTGATGGAGGGGCTGATGGGAGGTTGATGATGGCCAATGGCCCGACATCACAACCTGGCCTTGCTGATTGAAGAGTAGCCTGCCTCTCCACCGCAACCTTGGCTCCACGCTCGCCTCAGACCCTAACCACCTCTTCCTCCAACTTCAGCAACAAGGGACAAAGGAAATCGCACGCACACACACACACACACACACACACACACACACACAGCAATGATCTGATCACATGCATGTAAACATAAAGACGTGAATAATCAGGTCATAGGTCTAGCCCCTGATGCATTAACAGCTTCAGCTCAATGTGGGAACTTCTGACTTCAAGTTCAGAATGTTTATTCAGACTTATTTCATAACAAAGACCATCCATCTATCCATCCTTCCATCCATCCATCTTCCCACTTTTTTTGCACAAGGTCATGGTCGGCCTGGCACCTATCTGAGAAGGCAGGGTACTACTCAAGGCACACCATGGACAAGATGCAGCTACCAGCCCATTGCAGGATAAAGGTAATCAAAATAATAATCTCACCCATAGGCTGAAGCCCATACTGGCACAATCTCCAACAAACCAAGCAAATGCACACATCCTCCTGAGTTATGTAAAAACAAAAGGTGACCAAGTATTTTTCATGCTGCTTCTTGCTCAGACACTGGAGCTCTCTGAGCAGGTCTCAAACACAAGCCATTGTGTGTGCAGTAGAATTCAGTGTTACTGACCCAAAATGGGGTTTTGTCCCACGGCCACTGAAGTCAAGCTAAGGACATCTAGGTGACCTTTTTGGTACAGGTGCATCTGTTATCAATTATTATCTGTAAGATTAAAAGACACACACACACACACACACACACACACACACACACACACACACACACACACACACACACACACACCAACCAGCAGCCATAACATTATGACCTAATATACTGAGTAGGTCCCCGTTTTGTGACCCGTTGAGGCATGGACCCCACTACACTTGTGATGGTATGCTGTGGTAACCAAGCTGAAGTAGATCCTTTAAATCCTGTAAATGGCAAGGTGGGGTCTCCATGGATCAGACTTGTTTTTCCAGCACATCCCACAGAAGCATCATTGGATTGAGATATGGAGAATTTGGAGGCCAAGTCAACACCTCAGACTCATTGTTGTGTTCCTCAAACCATTCTTGCACCATTTTTGCATTGCGGCAGTGCCTGTTATCCTGCTGAAAGAGGTCACTGCAGTCAGGGCGTACAGTCTCCATGAAGGGGTGTACTTGGTCAGCAACAATGTTTAGGTAGCTGGTACGTGTTAAAGTAACATCACACGAATGGCAGGAACCAAAGCTTCCCAGCAGAAAATTGCCCAAAGCATCACACGGCCTCCTTCGGCTTGCCTTCTTCCCATACTGCATCCTGGTGCCATCTCTTTCCCAGGTAAGTGATGCATAAGCACGCAGCCATCCACATGATGTAAAAGAAAACAATTCATCAGACCAGGCCTCCTTCTGCCATTGCTCCGTGGTCCAGTTCTGATACTCTCACGCCGATTGTAGGTGCTTTTGGCAATGAACACAGGACAGCATGGGCACCCTGACTGGTTAGTAAGCCTTGGCCACGCATGAACCAGTAGCTGGTTCACTGCTTTTCCTTCCTTGAACTAGCTTTGGTTGGTCCTCACCACTGCTTTTTGGGAACATCCCACAAGAGCTCCAGTTTTGGAGTTGCTAAGCCATTACAATTTGGCCCTTGTCAATATATATACAGATTGCTGTACCCAATTCTCTAACATCCAAGAATCATAAGTAGGAAAATTATCTTTATAAATTATCTTTATGATTCCATGACACTTTAACAATTTTTACTCCTAACCATTTTCAAATATCAAAGATGTATTTTATATAACAACCATGCACTGGCATTTTCATATTTATTTATGACCGTGTTTAATATTGCACTAGTTCAAACAATTACCCAGCATTCCACAATTTCACTTAAATGCAACATGAAATGATCTTGAAAACAAAATCTCAGTACATAACGTGAAGTATAAACGAGTGTCAAAACTGTACTTTTGCATTTGCGTGATCAGAAAATGAGGTGATATACGGACTGGCAAAGTGGGTCGGGCAGGTACTAACATTGGCCATTACCGGTGTGAATGAAGGCATCTAGGGAGCACCTGTGCAAGAGATGATGACGGACCAGTGGTATTCTGACTCAGAGGGGCAATCCACACCATTGATCAATACCTAACCTTATTGTCAACCCATTAAAGGGAGATTAAGGCTAGTTTCTGGTCACCAAACAGCATGGTGACAGGGCCAGAGGTCACACCTAACAGCATGTCACATGGTTTACATGTAGATATCAGACTTTGTTAATAGTGTCAGTCTGAGGCAATGCCTCTGGCTAACCCTGGGTGGCTGACCCTTAGGTAAAATTGACCCCATTTTGAATTTCCGTTTCGCCTGACACATTGGCTGACCTCTGACCTATGACCCCTTTCTCACAGTGCCAAGTTCAAGGCAAACTCAAGCACTGATAAGAGGAGGCTTCTGTCTACCTTCTGCGCTTGTGAAGATGAAGGAAACCTGACTAGACATGGTCTCCGATTGTAGTCAAAAAATCTGCATGAACATGTACTAAATTAAAGGACTATTTATTTTCAATTCCTATGAAACCCTTGTAAACAACAGGCTATTTTGCATATTATTGAAACTTATAATCACCTCCTATACTTCAAAGACAGCAGCTGGTTTTTGTGCTACTCTGATGTTACTCATTGTATGGAATTTTAGCAGTAATTTTGAGTATCTGTTTATTATTTTAAAGTATTTAAACCTAAGACTGTATAGTTAGGAACTAAGCTTATTGCCTGAAGTTTATAACATATTCAATATTAAATATTACATCAGCATATTAGAAATTGTGTTATTATACACAGTGACAGATTAGGACCTCAATCTTGTAAAACAGAACACAATTTCTCCTCATTTGTACCACACAGAATTAGAAAATATAATATTAAAGTTAAAAGGGCAGAATTGCAGTAGGGGTAGTGTGTTTGCATTTGTAAACTTACACACTGTTCTCTGAGAAATGATAGTGTAAGTGTATAGTGTGTAATGGAATGGGCAATTTGTAGTGTATTGTTTTTGTGCATATCTGTTATATAATGAAGGTCCAAGAGGAGCTACATCATTTCCATACATTTTACCTCTGCCTCTTCTGAATGAGGAAAAATGTAAAAATGTGTTTTTTAAGGACAACTCCAAAGCTACTAGTAGAATTACTGTTTGATATATTTTTCAGGCAACATCCTAATTAAGATACAAAAATTACTGTGTTAACAATAACAACACTAACACTCACCCTGTTGCGCAGCCGGAGTTGTCTCAAACCTGTAGGGCACAGAAAACGTACCAGATAACCGTCAATCAGGCAAAAATGCAGTTACAGATCAAAAATGACTTTTCACAAAAGCATTGAAATTCCTCTGTTATTAAAATACCAAATAGCTATCACATGTCATATGTGTAACACGTCTTTAAATTCTACCAGAGACCACATGAGAGGAATACCTATTCCACCCTGTTGCTCTTACTAAGAATTTAATTCTCAATGGCACGTGTCTCTAAATATAACTACTCATTTGGTTATGAGGTGTCATTTGGCTGTGACGTGTGTGCCAGTTGCACGCAATAATTTTGCGTAATAACACGTCATAACCAAATGAGCAGTTATATTTTATAATGTTAGTTATATAAAATATACCTCCGATTAAAACTTTTGGTTACCGGAGTGCTGTCGTCTTTCATCTTTTTAATAATGTTAGTTATGCCTCAGTTTTACAATAAGAGCTTGACTTTGCGTGGAATTTGATTTTTTTTATGCATTAAAGATGATTTCAAATAAGAAAGCAATAATATGCTGGACTAGATTCCAACAAATGTGTTGGAACTGAAAAGGAATGCAGTGAAGAAACAGCAAAATAAGATTTGTCAATTAATTACTTAAGCAAGCGGTGAGGGGTCGACTGTACGACTGATTTCTGATACTGGCGCAGAAAAGCTGAGGATGCCCTCAGCTGTGCTTAGCAGTACCATCCTCCAGCGAGAGTCTGAACACTCACTGAAAAGCTGCAGTTTGGGCAACAGGCGAAGCAGAGCTAGAAGGGTGGGGGGGGGGGTGGTTGGCATTCCTCCACAGCGTCCTGTCAGTGTGCCAAGACATGTCTGCTCTGACACAAAACAAAAGGACAAATGGCCCCTAATTGCTCCCCATGTTTTACATCCGTGAGTATGCAAATAAAACCCCCCCTTTTCCCCACACAGCACAAACATGGTCCCCTGGCACAGCGGACTCTTTATCTGCCGGCAGTCTGCCAAGAAAAGGGTTGGCAGGCGCGCCAGCGTGCTGGAGCTCTCCCAACATGCCAGTGCGGCGCACGCTGAGAGGCTTGCTTGAGAACAGACACCTGGTGGCACCTGAGGGTGAAGAGGTTGGAGGGGGAGGGGCTGGTGTCTGGTTTTATAGACATGTCCCAGTGGGATGGGATGAACGCCTCTGTTGCCAACTGACACATTAAATTTTTACATGGGAATAATCTGGGGGGGGAACATTTGTTATGGGAAATTGTTTCTAATTTTTTAAAAGATTATGAACATTTTCCTAACGATGTACAAAGGCAGTATGCTGCTATACATCTGAGATTCTAATTGACCTTAATTTTTGACTGCGGATAAAATCCTCCACTGAATTTCATAAAATATTGTATAATTTATATGCTAAATGTATTTATTTTTAATTTTCTTTTTACTTAATTTGGCACATCACTGCAAGCATGATAAATATTTTATCGTATTGTCTGTAATGCATCTGATTTCCAAACACAATGTGAAGTAACTGTTTTGGACAGGCAGACACGGGTATATAACACAAGGTGCAAGACACAATACCTGAAGGACTCATTACCTCAGAGTGACTGACCTCTCAATTAGCAGAAACACTTTTCTAGGTCCTATAATTATGCCATAAGAACCGAAAATACAAGCAAAAACACTTCAGATTTCCATGTGTAACAGTATTAATTAGAAATGAAGTCATTAGCCCTGCATAATCTTCTGAAGCCAATGTTACACTTCATGGACAAATAAATCTTTACTGGCAAGAAGTGATCCACAACAAAATGTAAAAGTAGCCATGGTATTGATGTAGAAAATTTTCCCTTCATCACAGGAACAGTCTACTGACCCTTTACCATCACTACCAGCATTTTTGGCTATATGAGCAAATTATTTTCAACTTGAAAAAATGACTGCTAATATGAATATGTGATTTTTGAAGAAAACCTCCCACAGAGCATTGTTCTGGCAGCACCAGAACAAGGTATTATCATTTCATATCACCATCCATTGTCCTAAGGAACTAAAACCATTAGCAGCTGAGAAGATGCACCAGTGCTATATTTCGGAATAAAAAATTGTCAGGCCTAACAAAGGTGCAGTGGTGTTTCCACAGCAGAGACCGACAGCATTACACACACAGCACAGAAGCAGTGCTGCTGAAAAGCACCATTCCCAATAGGCTAAAACACTTTGTCTACGCCTGCACACGTCTAACTCTAAGGTGTCCCCAGTGATCTAAAGCCAGCAACAAACCTGTCTCATTTCTCCTGGAAGGTTATTGATAGACTGTCATGTCACATCGTACAAGACTACTAATAACTATTTTTTGTGTTTATCCAATCAGATGCATTTCTCACCAGTTCCTCAATGTTCCAGTCCTATTAGTATATCGTGTTAATATCACACAACAAGGTAAATCAAGGTACTCTTCTATTTACAAATCAGCTATTCTTTGCAAACTCAGCTGTTTAGTCATAGATTTTTTTTTTCTGCAATAAACTTATAATACTTTTCCTCTGACATACATTTTTATGTAATTTTTTACTACGAGTAAAACCTCAAACAAGATGTATTCTTGAAACAGCATATTTTGGAGCCAAAATCAGAGCCATATATTTTTTAGGTGACCTGGCTCTTGACTGTTCAGATCACTATTTGTGTTCTTTCATCTCCTATCCTCTTGCCCCCACATTAGCCTCGCCTGGAATTCGGATACGAAAAGGTCCCCCACTCCTGGTAAGAGGACTACGAACAGTCAGCTATTAATGAGAACACCTGCCTGGAGAAGACCGCCTCTGGGCAGCGTCTCACTTTGTATATCAATGCTTTCACCACTTGAACCATCAGAGTCATTTGAAATCAATTTAACAATCGCACGCGAGTATGTAAATGCAATGGGGGGGGGGGTCGATGTAAGAAAGGATGGAGAGAGTGCACACATGACAGCAGCAGAAGATAGGAAGGAGAAGGGGGTGAGAAATAGCATTATTAGTGCATTAAACTGGCCCGAGTTGTCTAATTCCAATCGCAGCGGGGTCCTTCAATAAATAAATAAATAAAAACAAGCAAGATTAGTATGGGGAACAAAAACAAAAAACAAAAACATGACAATAAGAAATAAAAAAAAGCCACGTCCACTGGATTACACACAGTTATATAGTTATACTTTCACAAAGAGCAAAGACAAGAAAAAGTCAGTAAATGCAAGATAAAAGTACGAAAATATGAATATTAAGATGGAGGGGAAAGAGTGAAGAGGGCAATGGAAGAAAAGCAAAAGAAACTCAAACAAAGGACAAAACAAGAATAACATAAAAAGAGTTCTACATTTACATACGGACAGACCAAAAATGAGAGAGGGAAAAAAAACAAGGAGGAATAAAGAAAAACATCTGAAGAGAAAAATAAATATGAAATGAAAAGGGGTGAGGAGGAAAAAAAGGAGATGAAGATGAAGATGGAGGGGGAAGCGTAATCGCAAACAACAGGGGGTTAGGAGTCATCAGCTGAGGGTCCTTATTGTCCAGATTCAGGAGATGGGAACAAAAGCAGTGGAAAGATTAAACGCAGTATCATAAGCAGTGACCTCATTGCCATGGTTACAGAGCAGCAGAAAATATTAATCATGCCTGCACTTGAGAGAGAGGGAGAGGGAGAAAGAGAGGGGGAGATGGAGAGGAAACAGGGATGTAGGGAGAGCAGGAAGACATGAGGTAGGGTCTGAGAGAGAGGGAACGGAGGAAAGGAGGAGAAGAACAGCGTGCACTTGTGAATCAGGCACAGCGCCACCCGATTTAATACGAAAAACTCCTTAACACACCGCCCTTCCTCGGCTGTGGTTCGGGATCCGGCCATGTTTACGATGACACTAAACCCAAGAGCTGATAATAAATAACGGAGCTCCCGCTGGTCCTGCTGTGGTCTGCCAGGGAAAGTCTTGGGTTTTGACAACGCTGCTGTCTTTTACAATGTTTTATGCACGCAGCACACAGCAGCCCCACGCCTACAGCAGAGCAAAGGCAGAAGGGCCTCTCCGACATTATCATCAGTGACACAAAGAGAACATCGTCCCTCCGTCTGTAAGCACAGGCTTAATGCAGCCTGACCCTGAGCGATGGAGGAGTCCTTAGAGATCAAGAGAGGTCAGCCGAGAGTCTCATCAGCCACCAGGTACCAGGGTCAGGGAACAAAACACAGCCACTATCTGCTGGAATTCGGCCCTTTTTATCAGCATCCGCAATACCCAGATAACGTTAGTAATGGACAGTAATGCAAAATTTTTAAAGTACAATTTCACACAATGAACTATTTTGTCAGCACAACTGTGCTGACAATTTTTGCAAAACTGACATGTGGGTCTATAATAATAATAATAGTAATAATAATAATAATAATAATAATAATAAATATTTCAAGACAGTATCATCACCAAATGGTGAAGACAGCCCACTCTCTGTGTATAGACCGTGACGTATTCCATGGATCATGATAAGCACCATCAGACCCATCCATCACTTTCACCACTATTTCTATATGTTGCTGTTCTGAGCTGAGTGGACACCTCAACAACATTTGGTTTGATTAAACTGGAAGATTTTACCTCTCTGCCTGACTGCATATAAAAAGATGATAACCTCTCAGCATAATGTAAAAAAAATGGCTAAACCACAAAATCCTGTTCATTTTAATGGAAATGCAATTTTGAAATGATTAACCTGCTTTAATAAGACAAATTTTAAAAGCTAAACTTCATATTTACACCTTTCAAACTATTTTTATTAGTACTGTGAATATATTACCTATCTAGTTTCAGTAAATGCTAAATATACACGTATAATCCAATAGTAATACTGTAGTAGAATTTATCATAAATCAGAGATGTTTATGTAGAATCACACATATACCTGTAGAAATTCCTTTCAAACCACACCCATATTTCAATCATGCAATCTTGATTGAAAGAACTACCAAGCTATAAAGTTTTATAAACATAAAACTTTTGAAAATGATTTAGCTGGACAACTCCACCAATCTGCAATTGATCTACTTATTCAAAGTGACTGTAACTACACTGCAGGCCATGTGATTAATGACTGAAAGGCCTTAATACAAAGTCATATATATGAGCTTAATTGTCATTAATTAGACAGGTGCCCATGCGCTCAAGACCCTCTTGAAGAAAGGCATCCTATGTGCCTTTTCAAAACACACATATGAGCACGCGTGCGCACGCGCGCGCACACACACACACACACACACACACACACACGTTCTGTCATTCTGTTTTTACAGCACAAAAAAAAACCCCATCCAGATGAGCACCTTCCTTATCGACTCATTTTTATTGACCCCAAAAATAAAAATTTAAACACAATAATCAGAATAAGCTGCACCTACAACCTAAAGCTGTTATCCCTGCTTGTTTAAACACAGAGTGCAGCTGTCATTAGTGTCTTCCTCAGTACTGCTGTGTTACCAGAGGCCTACCTCCATTACTTACTGCTGTGTCAAGAAGGGAAAGCATTACGTGCCAATGACAGATTATTTGATGAAAGAATCACATGTCTATAAGATTTTACAGGCCATGTATTGATTCCTTGATGACTGGGTCAAACCACTCATAGTGAAAAGGAAAAACAATGTTCTAACTAAACACCATCATTAACAGCATTCATTTCTGGACATAATCAATTTAATGCAATACTTTGAGTCCATCAGCTAAATTACCCGGTTGTTGATCTGAAACCTTATAGTGTTCCTAATATTCACTGTTATATCTTCGACAATGAGAACAAATGTAATGGCCTTTACGTATATGGAACTGAGAGGAAAGCATTTTTTTTTTGTCTTGCATTCCACACCAGTGGACACAGCAAGTAATTAAATAGTAACATGCAAAAGATGTGCTTACATGTCAGGATGCATTTAAAATTACATTTAGCACGTTTTTAAAATCAACAAATAATTTGAAATCAATTTGCTTATTTCACTTAAAGGAACAGAAAATTGTTCATTTGTCATATATTCTTATACTTATACATTGTGTAATGTGCATATACACACACACACACACACACACACACACACAATAGCTTGCTGGTATTCAAGACAGCTGCTCATTTTAAACATTCACATGAAATCATAGCTAAGAATAATTAAGAACTATAAAAAATACATGTATGTTTACAAATCACACACTGAATGCAGTTCTTAATAAATGTTTTTTTTCTTTTTGCTGAGTAACAAAACACACAAATTGAAAAAGTACAAATGAGCAGTATAATTTTAGTATATAAATAAAAATAATTTTCTTCACGAAAAAGTAAATTTAAATACTCCTCTCTTTACTTGTCTTAACATGAATAGAGATTAACTTTATTACAGGAATGCCATGAATGCATATAAATGTAGATTTATTGTTAAACATAAAATATATAGAGGTAAAGTTGGAGAATTCTCCACTGTCAGACCCTAAATTCTCACCCCCTGAATTCCCATCAGCCAATATAGATGCTAAGACAACACCCTCTGAATTCCCATCAGCCAATATAGATGCTAAGACAACACCCTCTGAATTCCCATCAGCCAATATAGATGCTAAGACAACACCCTCTGAATTCCCATCAGCCAAT
>JABJVR010000016.1:1388524-1410307 GCA_025773905.1 Chitala chitala
CCCTCTGAATTCCCATCAGCCAATGTAGATGCTAAGACAACACCCTCTGAATTCCCATCAGCCAATGTAGATGCTAAGACAACACCCTCTGAATTCCCATCAGCCAATGTAGATGCTAAAATAACATCCTCTATGTACTTTCCAGCCAATACCTTTTTTGAGAACAACTGCCACACAATCACATGATTCTTTATCTTAATTTATCATAAAAAAAAAAAAAAAAACTTGGCATCCTTAACTCAATTCTCTTTTTTCATAATCAAAACCACTATTCTGAATAGTTTACTGAACAGGGGCCTCTGAATCATTTAACTGGTTTACTTATGAAAACAAATGTAAGTACTGAAAACATTGGGATCCATTTTCAAAACAAAATCAGACAAAGCTGCAACCCTCTGAGCTGTGCGTGACTACCAAAACACACACGGTGCTTCACAGACTAGCTGGTGAGACACTCACCTTTTTTCAACCTACAGCTGCTAAGAATTATCGTGTTTAACTTATAAATTTGGAAAGGTGGGACAAGAAAAACAGCTATAACAAGCCTAATTCAAATAAAATAAGGAAAGAAAATGTGTAAATCCAACATTACTCTTGTCAAATCTAGTAATAATGATTCGATTATCCAGCTGCAATGATTCAAAAACATTTACTGCGTGTGTCTCACTTTGAGCGCAGGTACTGCACTAGGAGCTGTCAGCAGCCATCGGCCAACAGCACCGTTATTCAACATCTGCCCATCGCATTGGTTCTCTTTCATGCCGTACCCTGACAACAGGGAAATTAAAAGACAGGCAAAATCACAATATTTTAGCAATTTGTTTTTAAATGCAACACTTTTAAATGAGTGTGCATGTTACTCTTGCAATTAATGACCTTCTAAAATGCACACGGTAACATGAAATCAGCCTGAACATTTACAGGTATCAGAGTTTCCATCTGCAGTACACTTGCACTCCTGAGTATCACAAAACATGGTCTCAGATTAACCTGTGCAAACAGCCTCAGCTACTGATAAACCATAAGAAGAATATACATGGTGCAGTCATGGAAGCATACATTAGATCAGGTTCATTTTTACTTGGTTTTAAAACTCGACTGCCTTGGGAAAAAGCTCATAAACACATGCACAGCTGATGTCTGCTCAGAGTAAGTAAAACAGCCTGTGTAAACTGCAGCAAAAATGATATAAAGGAACCCAATGACTTTTTAATATTTGAATTTTACCAGCACTTTACAAAATCCATACACCAGTAGCTAAATTTATCCAACAGTCATTAAATTATTTGGAAGAGAAATATTACACTTTGAATCTCATTTAAAATGTGTCATTGGAATTAGTCAAATTCAATAAAATTTTATTCTATTTTACATGGAAAACGAACATCAAAGATTAAATATCTTCATTCAGAATAAAATTATGAACGATTAACAAATATAAAAAGCAACACTACCTTACAAACACCAAAAAAGGAAAACAATGTAATTTTTAACATCACAAACAAGAGTGTTTTCAAAGATGGTAGTTAGGTGATCAACTCATTTCATTAAAGGGAAAAGTAGTAATGACATTAGTAAGCAACTGTAACTGTAAATGTCCCTGTATGTGAACTACATGTTCGAATTTCCTGTGTTTTCAGATGAGGAACAGAACCTGCTTTCATATTCGTGCAAGACATAAGCAGATATTTTGACAAAGTAACACACTCCTCCCAAAGTGATCTTACGATGAACTGACATTAACATTGCATGTGTTCACTCGTTTCTTGTTTTTTTTGTATTACAGAAAATCTAAAAAAAAAAAATGTAAAGTAATCTTCAAGAATGCACTGGTACTTCAAACTTTATTGTCTCATCCTGAAAATGAAAATTATTTAGCTATAAAGTGGTATTTTTAAAGTAATTTATAAATGAGTGTGACTAGAAGAGCATGCCACTGCCCTGATGAAGAACATTTTTGATCAAACTCACATTGACATCTAAAGACCTGGTTTAATAGTTTTAATGCAATGGGCCAATATGACATGTGACCACAGTGTAACATACACCAAGTGCTATTTGTATAAAACTGAAAGTGTTGATTTCTGCTAAACTGTAACATTTTTAGTAAAATCAAAATTGTTCAGCCTTAACAATACTTCATGTAAAAAATCATTCACTTACTGTGTTCGTATTAATTTTTCATGAAATACAGATTGGTACCAAATGCAGATTGACGTTGTTTTGTTGTAAATTAAGCTGCACACAGCTGAATTTACTGCATTAACATATTTGTGATGTTTCACAAATTAAAATAAGTGACACAAACATTTCCTCTATAGCCAATTCCTATATTATTTGTAAATATGCATGTCTGGAAAAGCAGCCCTCTTTGTGTATTATGTAGAAAATAACCCCCACCCCTCAGATTCACCCTCTGTTCCAGCCAGTTGCAATGAAGTCCTACATTAGAGGGCCTCGGCCCTCGTTATGGCTAACGGTCTCATCGGGGTGGTGTTGGGGGGGGCAGTGTTCACGCAGATAAGTGGCCTCAGCATGGGATCCACGCTATCATCTGTGATATAAAGACGAGAGCGGACCCAGGAGGAGGGGGGGAAATCCTTGTAAATCAAGCACAGAACAAGAGCAGGAGGAGCAGGAGAGAGGGAGCAGGAAAGAAAAGAAAAGAGAGGGAGCAGGAGAGAAAAGAGAGCCAGAGAGGAGCAGGAGAGTGGAGCTGAAGAGAAAGGAGAAGGAGAGAAGAACTGAGAGAAAAGAGGAGAGAAGGAGTAGAAGAGAAAAGGAGCAGGAGAGAGAAGACAAGGAGAAAAGAGCAGGAGAGAAAAAAGCCAAGCTGTATTTCTGTCCCAAATGTTAAATTCAAAAAACACCTGAATTCCAAACTGCAACGAGCGTCTATGACAGCAGTTCCTGCCAAGCACACACGCAGTGATCAGTACAACATTACAGTTTGTGTCGTCCGGTGTGATTACCTCTTAGGCTGTCCATACACTGCTGACACACACGTTAGTTTATACACACGTGGTCATCATTGGCATAGATGATGGGGTAAACAACAGGACTCTCATTTTTTGTTTTTACATATAATTCCCATAGTTGCATTCCATCCTTCCCTGCATTAATAACTGACAGTACAGTAAAATCAGGAGAATGGATTTGCTGTGTAGTTCAACATGTCGCCGGTAGCACTGCGCTGGATTGGCAACACCGCTGCCAACACTCTGCTCACGCTTCCATTCTGCCTAAGATGTGTTTCGCAGTGGGAATAAATCACTGTCACCACAGAAACAATCCGAAAGTTATGATGGATCGGCAAAATTTCCATGGTGATGTTTTTAGTGCAGCTGTTGGTTTGGCAGCCATGACAATTTTGTTACTAGTAGTTAACCATGACCTACTACCACACAAACATTACATTCAGGCTAGTCCTCATTCTCACTTGGGGATGTAGGTCCAAAATCTGAATACATGACGGATTTCCAACAGTTTGGCTGTGCACGTAAAAAAATTGCAGAACAGTGTAAAGTCCTGAAAATTATTTTCTGAACATAAACACCCACATAGCTCAGGGTACGTAATGTGTTCAATACACGTGGTATTAAAACACAGTTTTACGACCCACTCTGGGTCACAAGTATGGCAGACCTCTCCATGTGAACACATCACAGGATGACCTGTCACACGTGACCATGCAGTGCATCGCGTCATAAATCAATGAGCTCGGCTCGGCTGCGAGTCTGTCCGGGCCGTCTCTGAGCTGACTCCAGACCTGTGAGACATGCAGCAGCACAAACAGGTGGCCTCCCAAACACCCCTCATGCTGCCTTAAGGGCTGCGCATCACGCTGCCAACACACACCAATGACAAGAACACACAGATACAAACACACTCTCAGCTGGCCTAGCCGCAAAAACCAGACTGGGCCGACACCAAACAAGCATGCCGAGTTGCTGAAGGATCAACGCTTTCTCTAGAAAGTGAACACTTTAAACATGATGTTGTATATAGAAAACTAAATTCCAACAAATAAGTAGCAATATACTGACCTTTCTGTTTTGATGTCCAGTCCTCACTTTTCTTCTGTTCCTTGTCACCCTACTTGCTCCTAAGACACCTATAGGACCTGCTTCACAGTCCACAGCTGCACTGAATATTAATCTGCTGTGACACAGTCTGCAGAAAACCTGTCTGTCCTGATGAGGTCTGGGGCAGCGGGCTTATTTAAAAGCAATAGTTGCAGGACCTGAGGTGCAGGCAGGCTGGATAAAGCGTGCTCCAACCAAACTGCATATTCCCCCAAAAACACAAATACGGACACATTCGCGCACAAACAGACGTGCACGCACACACAGCCACATGCACATGCTCACACTTGCACGCGTCCGCGCTCTCGGACGTGCGCGCACGCACACCCTCGCCGCTGCTCTTGAGGCACGCCGGCGCAGACACACGCGCACGGCGTTTTGGAGCTCTTGGTACCTTGGCTGTGGCACCAGACACAGGCTGAGTGAATGTTCAGAGCACAGAAATACACAGGGAGAAGGGCTGCTGGCTCTGTTCCCTCTCCCTCTCACTAAGGGTTCAGAAGACAAGGGAATGCTCCCAGTCTACAAGGGGGATCCACGTGGATGACTTATAATATGCTTGGTTCTCTCTCTCTCTCACTCTCTCTCTCTCTCGCTCTCTCCCTCTCTCTGTCTTCCTCTCTTCCTCTCTCCCTGTCTCATGCGAGCTGTTTTACCTTGTTATCGAGGCATTAAGACACTGTCGTCCTTTGCGCTGTAGGAAGCATTTTTTTTTATTTTATCCTTACATACACTTCTCTGTGGCTCTGCAGAACCACACAGATTTACAGTGAAGCTACACACAAGCACATTAATTTCATTTTCTCTGCGGATAATATGTCTTCACTGTGCATAAAAGAGGTGCGAAAGACGTGGTCAGAACAATGCATAAACCGTAAAAGAGTGAAATATAGAGTCACTCAAGGAGTGAGATATGGAGTCGAGTCACCCTGTCTCATAGGTGAGGGTGACAAAGCCCATGTGTGGAGAGAGGGTGCGAGAAGCATGATTGACAAGGAGCTTCAGTGGCTGAGTGGGGGTGACTCGGTGCCTTTCTCAGGACCAAGACTTACCACACGCATTTGCAGGACATTAGGCTGACCTCTGTTTAAGTGTGAGATTAACAGTCTAATTTAAAGACAGCATTAACAGGGTCCCTCCGCACAGCTAAGCCATTCTCAGTCTCCTGATGTCCATTATCAGACTGGGCCAAAGCCATGAGTATAATGCAAAGCATGGTGCTAACTGCATGCTGCTAACTGCATTCTGCTAACTGCATTCTAAGTGCTAGCTGCTAACTGCTAGCTGCTGAATCAAATATATATTGACCTCTTTCACAAACAATAACACATATGAGCTGCAACTGGTTGCACATCTATGTGGATCAAGAGCATGATTTATTTTTTATATGGTCCTGAATAACAATATAAGATAATAATAATAATAATAACAAACTTAGTTCAATTTTTTTCTAAATGCTATAAATTTAATTTAGCAAATCACATTTTATATGTACCACATATATTACATTCTACAAATAAAATTTATTAAAAGGCATTTTACACCATTTCATATCAAATACAGTAAAATGTAGCAAACACTGTGAACACAAAACACAGTTTGGACATTAGACTTTCATGTAAAACTGGAACATGTCTATTATCACCTCAGACTGCAATATAGTCAGTAATTACCTATTAGCTAACCATTAGGTACAGGATATTGTACAGCGTATATGGTGAATGTAACTATTATCACCCATTCTATAATTGCAGTGTAATCACTGTCATGCAAATGAAATAGAACACCGTGAAAAACATCTCCCGAAATCATTCTACAGTTCCAGAAAGCAGTGTGTCAGTATGAAGCAAATGTTTAGAAGGAAACACTTTGTCTTACTGAAGTACTCCATGTTCCTGCCTGTTCAGTTATTACTGTTATGAATTTTTTTAACAGCACCCATTGCTACGGGGCAGTTCGTGCCCGTAAGCTGGGCCAAACTACCTGCAAACAGTAAACACGAGTGTTACTGGAATCCTGACGATATCCATCAGTGCAAAAACTAAAAACACTTCGTGAAATAATAGTGATTAAATACCAAAATTTAAGTAAACAGCCTCACTGAATACGTAGAAGATGCAAAACCAGCCAAAATTTAATAAAATTAAAATAATAATAATAAAACTATTAAAACAGATTAACAGTTTTTCCCACACTTACATGTGTTCAGTGTGTCCATGTGTTGAGAATATATTTAATCAATATATTAAACAGTGAAGACAACAGCAACCTCTTTGTAGAACTTAATCTGTTTTAAGTAGTAAAAAGGAATTAACTTTAATTATCAATTTTCCCCTCTTTTCCAGTTTTATGGTTTTGGGTTGTTAACTGCACTGAAGTGAGTCAAGACAGCATTCAGAACAAGTCTGAACAGACAGACTGCTGAATCAGCAGACATTTCAATTCAGGTGTAACTCTAAACAATAAAATGCACCACCACTGACAATATACAATCATAAAATAATCATGTGCACTACATGACAATTGTGCTCATAATTAAAAGCCAGTCTGTGCTTGTATTTCCTGACATTATGTATGTACTCCAAAGCAAAATTTACAAAGAGAACAAAAATGATGTTTTCACACTGTACTGTTTTGACTTACGTGTGAAGCATCTGAAGGCATGCTCTCGCATTCAGTTCAACTTCACACCACCTAACCTAATCTGAGAAAGGATGTAGAGATTTTAGATAAATATTAAGTTAAATAAACTAAAGTGGGACCACCATGGCTTGTAGAAAGTGTGCTGCGAAGTGTGTTACTATAGGGGAAGCACGGCTCAAAGGTCGAGGTGTGTGTAAAGCAGCATGCAGCTGCCTGTGTCCCTGTGGACACATTCATGCGAACACACACCCACACGGCTGCTTATTCATCCAGCTCCAAAGCTTCCGTTTAGCCCCAGTCCCACGAACGGTCGCGTCCTTGCGGGCCAACGCCACCGGGCCTCTGCAGGACCTGACAGCGTCTACGACGTTTTAGTCTGTGTGGAACCAATGAAGCAGGCCCTGACGGGGACGGAGGTGAGTGAGACACACAGCTGGGGGCCCTCTGAAGAGCGGAAGAGCAAGGGCACTTCATGCCGCTGGCCCAGCCTAGCCCTGCTCCGCCTCGGCGAGCTCTGACACGCCGGGCTCGCTGCCTGAGCTGTGACCACTGCGCCCCTGTGCCTGCCTGACCTGCTGAATAATGACTGAGGGGGGAGTGCCCCCACCCTATCTGATTTTTGAATAAGCAGACACCAAAGGGGGAAAAAGAAGAGAGAAAAAATAGCCAGTCCCTTTAACAAATCCTTTTCCTTTTCTCTTTCTTTTTTTTTCCCCTCTCACCCTCTCCCCCTTGTATATTTCCAGCTCATATCTTCCATCTTGGACAGGTCAAGCCTTTCAGAATATTCCTTACAAGGTACCGCCCTGTTATTTATGAGACAAAGGGCGGACATCTCAGGAGCAGGCTGTCTAAGAAATAACAAAATTAGAAGACCTAAAAACAGCCTTGAAAAATTCCCCAGTCTATCTTTAAGTCAGAGTAAAAATAATTAAAAAAAAAAAAAAAAAACATACTGTATGTATGTATGAAATTGTGTCCTGCACCCCTCTCCATCATTCAGCAGCTAGAGTCAAAGAGGAAGACCTTGCTTCAAAGGTGAAGACATTTTTTAGGTGTGAATTTAACAAATTACACGGCTATCCAATCAGATATTTTTGTTTTGTCCCCCCCATGAGATTCTGCTTTTTTTAACGCACACACAGACACACATTTATAATGAAAGAACACGTGTACGCGCACATTTGTGTGCGCGCTTATTAGAGTAGCAGGACGCGGGGCAAGCTAAGATAATCACCCAGTGGCTAAATCAGCACATGATATGAGCTGTGTGTCTTGGAGGCGACTGGTTCCTGTCTCGGGCACTGGAAATCCCACTGGGAGATGCTTGCTGGCCTGCAGTCTGGCTGCTAACGGGAGGGATAATGAAGTGAGGATGGTTCTCAGCGAAAAAGCACTAATAAGCCCTGCACACCAGTGACCGGCGGAGAAGGAGGCACAGAGGCGGTCACCGCCTTCTACCTCCCTCCATCTTTTCACACCAATTGTGTTTGGCTACGTTAAAAAAACACACATCTGTCATGTTCAACGCGATTAATCATCTCGTGAATATTTTAGCCCGCAAGTGGTGCCTTCATTCGCAGAACCGGGTCTAGGAAATTCTCTGATTTTTTTCCCCCTTCTCGTTTATAGAACGGGTTGTCGTACTTTAAAATGATCACAGAAATTTGAAGTGAAACATAAAACCAGCTATCTTTAAATTTAAATGAAAGTATGTACTAAACAGAACATTATAACTGCTCGTGTACCTCATCTTAACTCTTGCCTTCCTTTGTACTGTAAGCCTGGATCACCGTCTTTAGTTCTAAATTCTGAAGAAATACGCAGACCCTCTAGACACAAGCAAAAATTCCCTCAGAACAGCGATACCCTAATTATGTAATTCTTAAAATTGTATAAATTAATAACATAATAGAACGCAGAATCTGCGTGTCCAATGAAACCAAAGAAATTGTGGAATTTTACAAGTACAAATACAGTAACAACATGAAAGGTAATTAAATCTGAACTGGCCTTGGACAAAGATAATTTTTTTTTTTAAGTTGTGGCATGAAGCCCTCAACGTTTACATACATTTGGTTCTTTTTGTGTTTACTTCTGGCTAAATGAGTCCCAGGAGTGAAGCCTCAGTACAAAACCAGTGGTATTTATCAATTATTCACATGCTACCTTTACTCCTTCAAGACTACAGCATTTCACACATTTTGTTTTTCCATGAGGACTGTTTTAGTATAAATTTACTGCACACACAGCTGGGAAGCTTCATCTTCAGATCCATGACTTCAGATCTAATTTTAGCTATTGCAAAAAAAAAAAAAACCTACAGTATATGGTCAGTGTGTGAAGAAGTTGACAATGTAAAAGCATCCAGTGTGTTACTCTCCTGGCCTGAAAGAAGGATTTGGCCAACAGGTTGGTCATTGGAGGGAAAATAATGTCTTTTAGTTAAAAGTAGATTATGTTGAAGCTCGACAGTATCTGTGTGTGACCTGTGCAACTATGTAGTACTGATAATAATAATAATAATAATAATAATAATAATAATTACAACAATAGTATAATTTGTCAGTGAGTTTCCATAATGTTCAGCTCACTTTTTATAAATACTATACCCAGTGATGGCTTTTGATTTAATTTTTACGCCATGGTGAATCAATCACGTTTTTATATTCTACTATTCTACAGTGCAATTTTTCCTTTGTGCATAAAAGTAAATTTACAGAATTTGAGAAGCAACACAAGTATTATTTTGTCAACCATTCATTAGTGGTCATATTAAACATGAAAATTCTTCTGCTGGAGGCTCTATGTGTTAACCCATAAGTAACAATATACCAGCCATTCACAATTCATGACTACATACATCTAAATACCATATGAATTTTTTTTTTCAAAGTTTTGAAGTGTTACAAAGAATAATCCATCCTATCAGGCTTGGAAAGCAATGCCTCAAAGTAGAATAAGTATGGCTGTCCCAGGTAAAAACGTTCCATTAAAGTCAGGGATCAGAGCTGGTTATCACAGGGTCACACCTCTGTCCAGTGTAGAGTTACATCTGCACTGGACACACAAGTAATGCTATATTTCTAAAATTTATATTATTGACATTTTGTAAATATTACAATAGTTATAATACATTCTGTTATCAAGTGAAAATCTGTGGAGAAAATGAGCGTAGTTGTTGCACACGGCGTAATTCTGCTTACATAAATACCCGTGTGATCTGAAAAGGGCGACCAGGGAAGGCCAAAAAATGCGAAAACAGCACCTGAAAACCTTCCGAATCTTTCTGGAAGCCAGGCATCCACAGATGTGAAAACACGGAGCGCTGATTGGATTATGAGTGTGCAGTTTAGACAGAACAGGGCTGTGGTTCACAGGCTAGCTGCCTATTCCATGTGGAGTTTATGTATCACAGCGCTTGTGGGTTGGCTGAAACGCATGTCAGAAGCAAAGCGAGGTGTAAAGCACTACCTGCTGGGTCAGCATTAAATGCAGTACTGCCTGATGAGCTACATGAAAAATTATGGATGTCTCCTTGCATGCTAGCAAGCAAGGTTTACTCATCCGGGCTTAATTACAGCAGAACTCCTACCTCCCTTTTATCCTTATTGCTGTGTTACTTTTTCCATTACTGTCAAGCATTAAACTGGAACTGTAAACTGCAAATTAAATGCTGTTTTCCTTTACCGTCTTAAATAGAAGTGTTTAAAATTGTCTTGCACATAGTTATATATACAATACTAATATATCATTTTCATGCAGTTTTAAATGGGTGTAAACTGCATTGTAATAATTAAAATCTAAATGCATTTAAAAATTAGATCTACAGTTGCACGATAGAAACATTCAAGGGATAAGCTCAGCTTTTATAAATAACCATAATCACTTTTTAAATGAATTTGTAAGTTTAAATAGAAGTCAGTGCAACCCACCTGCAGATTATCTGAACTTTGTATTCTATAAATTTTTGTTGATTGTAAAATAGCTGGAAATACAGGGCAGGCAAACTGAAATGAGCGCCGCTTTCATTTCCACACATAGTACCTGCCTGATCTCGACGTTTACACAACGACACAGAAAGCCAGACGAAGTGCAGACGGAAAATCATTTTGTCTGAGCATCATGTTTCTCTGCAAATAATTCTGGCCTTATTTATTTATTTTTGACAACTTTGCTTGGTAGCTGACCAGGCTTCAGAAGTGTAAAAAAGGTTATGTAGAATTTGAGTAGACCCAATAACAACCACCCGCACCAATTTAATGCTTCTCTCCCCGTGCCTTACTGCATTTCACCTGTCCTGCCGAGCCCAATTCCTCTCTGCTATCTTTCCTGTGAGACGCATATGGGGCAGCGAAATTACAGACTGTAGGAGCATGTCTCAACCTGTCAGGGCCTCATCAATGAGATTAAAGGAAAGGATGGGGAAAAATACCAATAAAATGATAGTGGGCCAAAAATGGTTATCCTGCTCGTGCACTCTCTCTCTCTTTCTCTCTCTCTCTCTCTCTCTCTCTCTGTTTCAAGTAAAGAACATCATCAGATGCCAGCAGAGATACCCTTCATAAGCAACTGTGAATCCTGAGCTGCTGGATACTAAAAATTTAGTCATATAAAGATTTTTCACCAACTGAATTTAACTGTTAATGCTGTCTGGAAAATTTTTTTTTTTTTTTTTAATCTGTATATGATATACACAGACAGAGACAGACGGAGTGAGTGGACAAGGGGCATGCCCCCCCAGATAGTTAAGGACATTGGTGTAAATCAGGAGTGGAAACATTTGCAGCCTGCCAATCAACTTAAAATGGCACTTTGAATGTTTTTTTTAATGCTTCCGTCTTGTTTTGAATAATATATTTTCAACATAAAATGCAAACGCAAGCATGTAAAAAGTAAAAAGGGTTTCAGAAGAGTAGGCTATGAATTGTTAATGATCAAATAATCTAATTAGGCACAATGCCATTTATGTTCTAAATAATTTGTGGCCCATTACAACATAAAGAATTGTTGGTGTTTCCCCAGATTATAAAAATGGTTCCCCATTGTGTATGTGTATCACATTGTAGCATTTTGTCAATAATATCACATTCTCTTAGTCCATTGTATATGAAGCTACCCTTTCATTCTTCAATACACACACACACACACACACACACACACACACACACCAAATTATACACAGAGAGCTACACTCCATGCATTCCACTGAGCTTGAAAATTCTATTGCGTTGGATCCATCTACAAAAAAATGCATAAAAACTTTTGCAAATTCAATATTAGCCTCTAAAAATGTTCAGGGTTGAAATTTAGATGGTTTAGAAAAAAGATGCAGAATATCATTTTAATTGTATAGTTAATTCTCACATTACAGGGAAATTATGGTAAAACTATAACACATTGTGTGTATAATTGTTTTAATATATTTCAACATTTTATATACATATATGGACATATTTAAAGTCATAAAATTGTATTATAGATACATTAACATTTTATTTTTGTAATAAGGTTTTACTGATAAAGATATACCAAACTCTCATTCTTTAACTATACACATGAATCTGGATTTTATCACCTATACAGAAATGAACAAACAGGCATTCTTTTATACACACATTTAACAAACAATGCCTCTTCTGCCATTTGAGACAACAGAAATGCATTTTTGACATCTTTCCCAGGAAGAAGATAAGATTTGTTGCTCTGAGAATGATTTTCTTTTTGTTCCAGGTTCATATAGACCCAAGACACTTGGAATTTGAACTCAGTTCAAGAAATACTACTTGCCACAGGGCAGGTAAATCTCTTGGCAAGACTGTTCAAAGGGCTGGCAAAGATTTGTTTACAATTTATTTTATTCAGAAGCAAGAAACTGCTTTATTTTTCAAAAGACTGCTTTTTTGCAGCTGATCTCACAGGTCAACAAAATGTTTGCCTTTTTCCATATGAAAACCAAAAAACAAAATTTAAGGTTGATCATTAGTCTAATGCTACTGACATTTTTTATTGTAAAGTTCTCATATTTTTAAAATAGCAAGTTGACAGACTGATTCTACTTCAAAGGAATTGAAGATACATAAACTGTAAAAATTTCATTGAAGTATTCATTGTACTCTGAGATTAGGGGAAAAAATATGGTTATTCTTTTAAAAATGTTATATTACATGTTCATATTGCAAAGGATAGGAAATTAATTGGCATAATATTGTATATGCAATTCTACATAATGTAATGATTTACTGATACTAAAATAAAACTGCTTTAATGACAATCTTGAAAAAAGTGTCCACTATTAAACAAAAAGTTCAAAGTTCATTTTAAAACAGTTGTAAGAAGTGTTTTATACCATATCCAAGAGACAATGTGTGAAAAATGTAATGTACTTGAACATATCTGAAAAGGCAGCAATTATTAAATTAAGGATTTATTTATAACTTGTATGTGATGATATTTCTTACTGTCAGAGGAATGGTGCTTGTATTTGTAATCAATGTCCAATTTAAATGTGTTTAAAGGTAGAAAAAACCCCCAGTACGCTACTGCTGACATCGTAGCCCTGTTAAACAGGCAGTCCGCATTCTGAGCATCATGTACATTGTTTTAAGTTTGAGCCTCGTCTCCCTGGCTTTCCTTACTTGTGTGCTCTTTGTCTCTCAGAGAGGGCGTCACTGCCCTCTCTGACCATTCACAGGGCCCACGGAAATTATGACAAAGCTTATGTCTGATGGAGAGAGAGAGAGAGAGAGAGAGAGAGAGAGAGAGAAACTGGGTCAGGCTGACCAAATCCCCTTTTGCCCTGGATAATTTAACCCCATCACCCTTGGCTATTATTCTGTTGAGAGTTTGCTAGAAAGTCAGGTCGAAAGAATAAAATACCATTAATATTTGCAGGCTGTGGCACGCCACTTCTGCTGCTGAGTAATAGCAGGGTCCAAGGAGGATTTAGGTTTCTGGCAGGATACCTTATGTACCAAGGGACTGGCCACAACTGACCTTTCTTTACAGAGCAAAGAAGGGAATCTAAAACAGAGAGAGAGAGAGTCTACAAAGCTAAATGCATTCATAACACATTAACTTGCCAAAAAACATGTAAACAATTAATCTCATTTATAAACATAACACATTTCTGCATTAGGTATCGTCAGTGACGTCCAACCATAGACGCTGAAAGCAAATTTTCATTGTTAACCACCTGTCAAAATATTGATTCCCACTGAAGTAAATTAGCTAATATTGTTACAAATACTTAATACACAAATAAATTTACATAAATTAGTCACAATAGCAATCATTGCTTAGCACTTGAGCAGCCAAAGTATGCAGCTGCCAACCTCTGGACACACACGATACTCATTTTGAATTTCTACATTTGTTTGCTGTTTTATATAACAGCGTGAGGGTCTTGAATGCTTTACTGCCTACCTGAAGGGTTTGAAATTCCTGGGTAGTAACCGATTCAAACTGACACCCTCTTCTAGGCTCTTAAAGCCCTCAGTTGATTACCTGATCAATAGTTGTAAATGACTTCATCACCCCAAAAAAAAGCTGCGAATTTGACTTGGAGAGGCACAATCCAGAACAGCTCTTCAGTTCCCACTAGAACTTTTCCTTCTGCCATTTGTAAGTCTTTTGGTGCTTTAAAAGCAGATATACACCTCTATCAATTTCAAATTATGTTCCATTTTTTTTTTTTTCCCAAGGTAGGAAATAATTTGTGCAATAATGTAAGAACATATTCAACAATGACAAATAAGAATTACGTTAATAGATAACTGAATTATGTCAGGTAAACAATAGGAATAAGAATGATATGTCATAGATGTTACAGTGCAGGCAAACAAGAAATTAAAAATAATAAAATATGAATGCAAGTTATTTTGACATCCTCATATGCATTACATGTGAAATGTGAATCCTGAATAAATCCCCCCATATCTTGTGATGGCCTCTTTCATTCCTGAAGGTGAGATGTATTTAAGCATCTTTGAGGGAGGAGGGGGGGAAAAAAAAAAAAAAAAAAAAAAAAAAACCCCCCACACACACCACAACAACAACGACAATCGAATAGCCCAGGACCCTGAGCCACAGCCCACGGTGTGTCCTAGCACACGGCTGGATAATAGGGGCATTTAGGGGTGTAGTATGGGTGTGTATTCATGTGCACCAGGACACACAGACCCCAGCCCACAGGCGTCCCCAATGCCCGAGGCCAGGATTGGAGTCAGAGTGTGCCTGCCGTCCTTGTAAAGCAGCCAGTAACGCTAAATCTTTCTGATGCTAACCTGGCCTCCCTTCAGCCCCACACTGGGCAGGTCTTCATTCTTACTGCTCAAATTATCCCCAATTACTAGGAAAGGCCGTACGGGAAGATGTCATCTAACCGTCACCGTCTGTTAGGCTCAACGGCCGGGCTCTCTGTGACCTTGACCTTTTACGCCTCCGTTACTGGGATGGCTATAACCCCTCCCCCAACAGCAGACACAGGGGGGCTGGCGCCTTTATCCACAAAAAAAAAAAAAAAAAAAATTCACAGGCCGGGCACTGGCAGGACGACGCATGAGGAGAGAAGGAGACACCACAAGCTTTACAGTGGAAATCACCAAGATACAGGCTGGCATCTTTTCACTCAGCAACATTTTTTTTTGCACCAAGGTAGGTTTTGTCCTCTCTATGATTAGAGGCATCGAAACAATCTTAAATACTCCTCACTGCATATTTGCATTACAAAATTCTGGTGACTTTAATGACAGCTTCTCTTAAAACATGAAAAAGTTCACACATATGCATCCAACCAAAATATTATATAGCAGAACTGTCATGTGGATTTTAATAACCAGACTAAAAACTACAATTAAAAAAAAAAAAAAAAAAAAAAAGAATATTTCAATTATGTACTGAATTTAGGTTCCATTATGATTATCTTTAATCTTAATCACTACCGAGAACAACCATCAGACTGCAGCTGTATATAATATTTAGCAAAGGTATTAACTATTTTTCAGCTAAAAACTACAGCAATGAAATCAAAGATTTGTATTGCTAATTGTCCAATATGAAATTATTTGAACGCCCTTCAAATCTTTTCCATTTTAGTCTGCATGGCTCAGCTTCAAAAGTGTGTCCAATGTATCCCGTTTTACCAGGAGACCAAAAGCATTTGCGAGACACCAGAGTCAGCCCCCACGTATAGTATTGACATGTCCAAAGTAACTTAACAAGTGAGTAATGGATTGAGTGGACAGTGTGAACTAGGAACCAGGAGGTCTAGGACCAGATGGAGAGGCCGACAAACTGGCTGCTAGTCAGGCTTCCCCTCTTGCAGCACTCCAACATCCCAGTGGGAGGCTAACAAAGGCCATGGACTTGACCTCACAGCCCCCCCGAGAGTTTTGACTGGGTTTTCATCAATAATTGTGATTCTGCGAGTAAAGCAGGCTCCAGTATGCCCCCAAAACACAATTACTTCTTAGCCCACCCAACTTCAACATTCTGGCATTTCAGGACAGGCATACACATTGTCAATTGTTTACACTTCAACCTAAAAGAAATATATCAAGTCAATTTCTAATTCACTATATATTCTATACATTAATCATTAAAATGTATTATCCACTTTTACATGTATTAGATGTTCATGTTTGTTAAAGTCAACATATGGTAGTTATGTTGAAATTTAAAAAAAAAAAAAAAAAAAAAAATGCAGGCGTTGGTTATAAACTCTATACTGCTCGGAAGACATCTGAAAACTTCGCTATGGGGGCAATCCCCAGAGCACAGACGCAGGCAAATACACCATTTAAAAATATAATAACACTGCACACATATATAATTTCTCTTATGCAATGGTATAAATTTGTGCTACATTGATATCTTCATTCATTACAGACGTTCACGTTGATCACTTAAGGTTAATTTCGCATTTGTTTATGCGTATAATTTGTATTTATTCCGTACCGTTTAAGCTTTTCCTTTACTGCCACCCGTTTATACCCCAATATTTTGACAAATCAGGTCGTTTTCACAAGTTTGGCAAAATGCCACATAAAGAATAGACCAAATGAGCTCTTACCACGCTTCGGGTTAATATATGAGTGTTTAACAAAAGCGAAGCGCATTAACTGCGTGCCCGTAGCTGAGAGGCTGACTGTTGGTGACTGCGCCAAAGTTTGCGCTCACAATTTGCATATGAATACCGTTTAGCATAGAGAACAGCTTGTACGGACCGGCTGCTGTGAATACACAAAATGGTCCTTTATAAAGCTTTTCAATTAAGATGTAATAATTATACATAACCCCTTTGAACCAATTAGGCGCAATTAGCTGTTATCGCAGTTTAATTGGCTGGATTAATTACTCAAAAGCCACAACCGCAGGAATTTGACTAGTGATAAACACGTTAAACATGTGTTTAAAAATCAGATTCTTTAAAAATTAACTCTGTTTACTTTTGCATTTTGCTTGTAAATCATATATCGTTTACATTTGTTCATTATTTTTTGTTATATTAAAGTAGCATTGTTTTTATCTGATGAGCACCAAAATATTAATTTAGTCTTTTCCCGAGTTTTGTTTTAAAATATGAAAATACAAAAATTTTTAACTCAATGGTATATATGCCTTTTTCAGCTTTATTCATATAGTTTTGTTCAGCTGTGTTTTAACAATAATCAGTTTTAATTAATATTACAACTATTATAAACGCTTTCTTAATCACAAATTAAGTTTTTAACAATTTCACAGTAATAATAATATGACAGATATATCAAAAACCAAAATAAAGGTGAAACGCATCTTGGAATTGCAGTTAAGTGGAAATGATTTCAAGTTTTCGTTAAATTAACCATTAAACATGGTTGAGAAAATTATGCAATAGTATGTATGCTATAAAAAGCGTGATTATACAAAGAAGAAGGTGAAAACAATTATAAAAAAGGCCTATCCTTGTTTTATAGTGTACATGATTCTGTACTGAGTGATGAACTGAGTATGATGCATGGAAGAAGGTGTATAATTATGATCACGTAGCCTTGACTTTTGGACAACCTGTGCGGTACATAATTATACCTGTGATGCTGTTAATGGTAATAATTCTTAAATTATTTGTTCCTGCTGTATTGCATGTTGTTCATTTATTAACTCGTATTCTAAAATTCTCTTCATTTATGCCGCGACTTCAGATATAACATATGCAGGTTACAAAGCTTTTGCAAATGACACAAATGTGGCACCGTAACACCAAATATTAATGGTTGTTGATAATGTGTTAGAGTGTTCAGTGTTACATTGTTAGTGACACCCACAGTTTTCTTGTCTGACAACGCCAGAATAAATCAAAGCAATAAGGCTTTCATTTCGAAGACACAACAGCTGCGTCCCAACCTCCAAGTCCACGACCTCAGCGTTTCCTGGCAGTACGCGCGTCATGTTTTTGGGTGTAATACGGCTTGTTTCAATTTTAACCGTTAATTCCAAATCGTTAATTTGTTTTTAATTTCCCCAGATCCAGTCATCCGTTATTATTGTTATTAATTTATATGTTATATTATTATTGTTGTTGTTGTTGTTGTTTTAGTTGTTGCTTTTAAATTTTATTTTAACATCACCACCAATAACAACAATGTAAATATTATTATTATTATTATTAATAATAATAATAATAATAATAATAATAATTAATAATAGCAACAACAACTCAGGGTAATCCCTTTTAAATATTCTGTATTACTATCGTGTATTTTCCAAAACATTTGTAAAGCATTATTTTTGTAAGACCACGTCGAATAATATCACAATCGACGTGTAGTATTTGCCGTATTTCTCATGAATATAACTGCTGTTTAAAACTAACTTAATGTCAGATGGTTGAGGAGCATCGAACAGATTTTACAATTCACATAAAAGGGAAAAATGGTTTCTCACTGTTGATATACACAGAAAAAAAGACAGAGAGGCGTGGACTGCCTTTGCACGTGACCTTCAGAGCTGCGACGGTTACAGAGCGAGGCGAACCATAGACCGCAATCCATTACATTTATCATTGTGCATTTGGGTTCATTTTCATTCCTTGTTTTTAAAATCTGCTAATACATTTCTGTATTTTGGACGCGACAATTTAATAGACTAAAATAATATTACCACATTTCATCAACATTGTGGAAAAATATATGTAAATACTACCCGATATAAGAATATGAACATTGCAAGGTGATCTGAAACTTTTTGAAAGTTATGCATAGAAGTTATATTCCCGCATTTCTACAAACCTTAAATTAAGCATTCAAATGAATAATTAAATTAGCACTGACCAGTAGGACCAGTGCAATCACAGTATGAAGTTAATACTGCAGAACTCAAACATTAATTAACACAGGCAGTACTTATGTACACTGGCAGCATTAAATTAACACTTTTTTTTTGCTATATTAGCAAGAAAACCAAAATGATTAACATTAAACAAAATACATAATTACATATAAGGCAAGACGAGGTCTGAGATGAAAGAGGAAACAAGAATATTTTAAAATGTGTCTTTTAGTAATATCAGCACTTGTATTTAAATAGCATTCTTTAAACAGATGCTACAGGATTTTTTGAAAATACTATAGGTGGTGGGGAATAATCAGGAATAGTTTCATAGTTCCTGTTTTGTCAGTGCCAACATTTCCAGTAATGATAAGCAGTAGAATGCCTTGTAACTTCATCCTTTTGCCCTTTAAAATGCAAACAAAGAATTGGATACAAAGAAACAAAGAGTTTCTTAAGTAATACAGACTCCATAATAGAAAAAAGTGTGTAATCAACAAGCCACAGTGAGCACAGCTAGGGATAATTGTAAGAAATACGTTATGATACAAAGTAGATGTAGACAGGGAGCGACCCCACACCACGGGGCTCCTGGTGCTTGACGAGACACACAAGTTTTCTAAAACACCTTGTGCAGATGTTTTAAACATGTCCCAGAAGAGGATGTAATGACTTAGAAAACATGACAAATTGGCATCATAGGCATATAATATGTAAGCAACGATATAGAGAGCTGATAATGTTGTTAACAGATTATTTCACTTGTTATGGACATCATTGCCAAAGAGTTCACCAGCAACCACAATTTTCTGGACTGCTTGCATGACATTCGATGAATTTCAAAACATTCATTTTTTTCTCTCTTTTTCAGCCTGTTTAAATGATCAGATGTAATTTGAAGTGATACAATGTATGTGCAAAACTCACTGTAAAAATAGTGAATCAGGAGGAACAAATAAATATGTTACAGGTGCATGACCCAATATTGTTAGTGACTATGTTGAGTTAAAACAGTGGCTCAGTGGGTACCACTGTTTCCTCATATCTCCAGGGTCACAGGTTGAAATCTGCACTGTGCATGGAGTTTACAGGTCTTCTCTGTGTTTCATGGGTTTCCTCTGGGTATTCCACTTTCTCTCCACAGTCCAAAGACATGTGCTGTAGGCTGTAGGTGCTTTCAAAATACCTGTAGTGTGTGAACGATTGTGCCCTGTGTTGTTTGGCACACTGGCCAGGATTTCCCATACCAGCTGCCAAAAGGTCCTTGGAATAGGCTTCCGTCCCCTCGTGATTTTACACAAGATAAGTGGCTTGGAAAGTGGATGGATGATTAAGTAGATTATAATAAATTATAAAATAATAATAAATTATTTTCTAGGAAATATAATTTTATTATGTGGAACTGATGTACATACATTTTTTATGTTAGTCCAACAGGCATTTTTTCAGTGTGATTGCCATGAGAGGGTAAAAAGGAGCTTTCTCACACTTCTTGTCAGCACTGCAATAGTTTTAGTCAGGCATAGATACTAAAAATGAGCTCCAAAAGTCTGACAGTCCACTAAATCTCAACCCAGTTTAGGAACCGTGATACTGAAATATAGGAAAGGTTTCAGAGACAGAGGATGCTTCAGATACAATGGACAATATAAGTGAAGATCCAGATGTTCAATTTTCCATAGGCAAGGTGAACTAAGAGCATGAGTCTACCACAGCCTCCCTTTCAGGCAGAAACAATGGAACACAACAGTCATCAAACAGAGTGAAGCCATGGAAATCTGAAGATGGAAATATAGAATGGTCACCATCACCACACCGAAGCCAAGGCAGTCTTTCAGCTTCTGATGTTATAAAAATGGTTCCAGGGCCTTCACAATTCACTGTCACTCGAGTCTATGAAGTACAATCAGCTTTTGAGCTCTTCATAGCACAACCAATTCGAAACGTTAAGGTAGAAAAGTCTAATTTCAAAAGAGTTTGCATCTCATCAAATATCCATCTGGTGAACACTGCACCATTCAAGAATCCCCAGAATGGATTTTTTTTCCATATTGCACCTGGAGAGTAAAAACGTTAATCACATAAAAATGTGTTTTATTTTTATCCAAGTGCACAGGAACCCATGTGGAAGATCCCCCCCCCACACACATACACACACACACACACTAAAGTAACAATATGTTTGGAAAAAATATCTGTAAGTCAGCCACACATATAACTTATTATATTTTCACTCAAGAATAATGTTGTCGTGAAACTTCAGTTTTGTGGGACAAGTATGAATGGCATGAAAACATTGACTGCTCATTTTATACAAACACAAAAAAAATTGAGATGATAAACTGATAGGTGACACATTCTCAATGATCAGTTGATACTTTCAGAGGACAATCTTACAGAACAAAAGGTAATACCTTCATAGAACAGAGCAATACTGAACAAGTGATACGTAAAAAAATCAGCACAGGTTTACAGGTGCAAGGTACTTTTTAAAACCTTTTTTAAAATGCAATCTTACTATTAGTCAGAGGCCTCAAATTAGACTAGGAGAATATGAAAAACCACAAGTAGGGCTTTTAAGTATAGTCTACTTTCTATACAGTGGTGACACAGCAGAATCACAACTTATATGTGACAAAAGAATATGGAATGAAATCATATAAAAACCCACTTGGTGGCACGGTGGCGTGGTGGTTAGCACTGTTGCCGTGCACCTCCAGGCCTGGGGTTCAATTCCTGCCTTGGGTCT
>JABJVR010000016.1:1420333-1443306 GCA_025773905.1 Chitala chitala
GTGTTTGTGTGTGTGTGTGTTTGTGTGTGGTTGTGTTCGTTCCTGTGTGTGTGTGTGTGTGTGTGTGTGTGTGTGTGTGTGTGTGTGTGTGTGTGTGTGTGTGTGTGTACAAAAGTGTACATTTATATCAAGAGAGGCAAGACATAAGATATAGGAAGGAGAAAGCATAGCTGCAGCGATGGAGAAAACACTCACTTTCCCACTGACTCTCTAACTTACTCATTCATCACTCACTCACTCACTCACTCACTCATACAGACCTAATACATTATTAGCTAATATATCTAATGCTAGCTAGAATCACTCCAGGCACTGTAGGCCTCCTCTCTGACTACACGAGGTCACATTCTAATGAACACATACTGTATTTACTCCAGGACATAAAATGTAGCTTGCCTTCCATGTCACAAGTTTTGGCCTCATCATCAAAAGCCTGGATCACAGTGCAAAACTTTAAATGACTGGTTTTCAAATGAGCTTGCTTTGATGCACGGCCAGTTTTTATACCTATTGAATTCATAAGCAGAAATCTGATTTAAAAGTCACAGTGTCCATGGTCACAGTTTTCTCTGCACTGCAGTACTGTGCCTTTAGAACGTCTCCCATTACATTTCTTTGAATTTCAGCAATAATGTTTACTTACAGTATTCTAGATGTAGAAGACCTAAAAATGACACATCACATGTCAGCTCTCACTTGCAGATATGGTATCTTTCTGTTTGTTTAATGTAAACCCAGTGACTGAGAACTTATAAAAGCCTTAGTGGAGCACCAGGCTCATTGTGATAGTATTACTGTCATTTGTAATATTCATTCATATATGTCCTCTGGCAGGACCATGTTAATTCTGTGCTGCCTGGTACTGATCCTGCAGCAATTTCATGAGCCAAATTAACACCGTTTATGTGTTTTTAAGTAAATTTAGCTTTATTACAAAATACAGGAAATTTTAAGATGTTTTATACTGGGAGCCTCTCAATTCAAATAATATACCCAAACAAATATCAAACCAGCCACTTTAACTTTATTAAATAAATTGACAAGGAAAGCAGCACCCTTTTATGTGTAAGGTCCTGCCTAGCTGCTATCACAACAACCCAAAAATACAATTACGCAGCCTGCACATTGCAAGTAGTCAATATATACCACAACAACATGACCATGTAACAACTTTATCATCTGTTTCACAAAACAAATTTAAAGTTCAGCTGTAGTGAAGTGTTGAAAACAAAACAAACAGATACCCATCAAAAACAGCTATATTCAGGTGTTTGTAAAAGATGTTTTTGAATGTGAGGAGAGTCAAGACAACTGGACCACAGAAAGGGAGGATCTAACACCAGCTGTGACAGACTGCTGCAACATGGGTACAAATGAGAGGACCCCCCCCTCCCTACCCCATACACCACAAGGTGGCAGAAACAGTGGACTGCTCTGTGGTGTGTATTCTGGACCAGCAGGTGTACGTGTTTTCTCTGTGGGCTGCCCATTGATCTGTACCGTAGGTCCCTCTATGGAGGAGTATATGAGGAGGAACATGCAGCTGTGTGTGAATCAACCTTCCTGTCTCCCACACAGGTGTTATCAGCAAGGATGCACTGAAAGAAAAACCCTGTTCAGCTTGTCAAACTGAAGCACAGATGGCACAAGCAAACTTGGAGCTGAGGTGGAGCTGACCTTCGAACAACAGGATAGACAACTGTGACACAGAGAAAAACAGGACTGCCATGGAAGGCTTGTTATGGAGCTACACAGGATTCAGTGTTAGGGTATGGATGTCTACAAACACACAAGTCTAACGCGCTCCATTAGACAAGAGTATGGGACTCAAAGTGAGCGAACTCTAGTGCACACTTCGTAAATCCATGACTGGGACATTGGAAGGTTCGACCCACCCCCTATCCCTCCCCACGCTTTTTAAGGAAGAATGCCACCACCCCCTTCTGTAATTAAGAATTGTTCAGTTTATAGGTTTATGCCTGCAGAACTAAAACATAAAAATATAGCAATATACACAGATCAACCATAATATTATAATATTGAGTAGGCCCCCCTTCTGCCACCTAAACAGCTCTGACCCTTCAAGCCATGGACCCCACTAGAACTCTGAAGGTATGCTGTGGTATCTGGCACCAAGCTGTCAGTAGCAGATCTTTTTTTGGTCCTGTAAGCTGCGAGGTGGGTCCTCCATAGATCAGACTTGTTTTTCAAGCACATCCCATAGATGGTTGGCTGGATTGAGAGTCAACACGTCGGACCCATTGTTGTGTTCTTCAAAGCATTTTTTAACCATTTTTGCAGTGTGGCAATGCACATTAACCTACTGAAAGAGGCCACTGCCATCAGGGAATACTGTTTCCAGTTAGGGGTGTACTTGGTCAGCAACAATGTTAGATAGGTGGTACGAGTCAAAGTAACATCCACATGAATGGCAGGACCCGAGGTTTCCCAGCAGAACATTGCCCAAAGCATCACGCTGCCCCCGCCATCTTGCCTTCTACATCATCATCATGGTGCCATCTCCACCCCAAGTAAAAGATGCACATGCTCCCAGCCATCCACATGATGTCAAAGAAAATGGGATTCATCACACCAGGCCTCCTTCTTCCGTTGATCCATTGGTTCAGTTCTAATACTCTCATTCCCATTGTAGGCACTTTAAGAGATGGACACCAGCCAGCATGGGCACCCTGACTGGTCTGCAGCTATGCAGGCCCATGTACAACAATCTGCCATGCACTGTATGTACCACTTTCATATCAGAACCAGCATTAACTTTTTTTGGCAATTTCTGTTACAGTAGCTCTTCAATTGGATCAAACTTTATGGGCCAGTCTTCGCTCCCAACATGCATCAGTGAGCCCTGGCCACCCATGACCCAGTAGCTGGTTCTCTGCTTTTCCTTCCTTGGACCACTTTTGGTAGGTCCTGACCACTGCAGACCAGGAACATCCCACAAGAGGTGCAGTTTTGGAGTTGCTCTAACCCAGTCATCTAGTCATCACAATTTGGCCCTTGTCAAAATCCCTCAAATCCTTAGGCTTGCCAATTTTTTCTGCTTCCAACACACATTCACTTCACCTGTCAGTGGTCATAATGTTATAGCTTCTCTGTGTATATATAAAGTTGTATGTCAGTTTAAAACAGTCTGCACAGAGAAGAGTGACCTGACCAGGCCCAGAAGCAGACAGATCACTGACTAAAACACAACTGCTCTCCCTGCCCCACTGCCATCTACATGTGAGGTGTAAAGATAACATGATCACTTTAACACGAAGTCAGAATAGGAAGGGAGGAGGTGATGGAGTAAGTAAGGGGGTTAAAATATGTTGATAAACTTTGATAATTAAAAAAATCCTCTGTGTTCAACTGCAGTCACAGCTAAATGAAACAAAATGGCTTCCTCAAATAGGTTTAATTAAAGGGCTTGAAGCAAGCTTAACTAACTTGAGGGGATTATTACAGAGGATCATCCCTACTTCATTAAAACCATCATATTACATGGGTTGGTATCTTAACACACTCAGCTCATTAATGGGGAAATTACTAAAGGTACTTTGCTAGTTAATTGTCAAAAATTTGTTGACAATTCCACCACACTGTCAAATTGAATTTGGCTTCAAAAGATTCAGTAATGACAGAAGTAGGCATAAGACTTGCATTTTTTCCCTTTTTAAACCATTCCATAACAATTACAGTAAACCGAAGCAGTGGCGGTACTTCTAGGTCCATTTACCAAGAGAACACAGCTTGTGTATTTTAAAAGATTTTGCTCACAGGGGCTGTAAACTGGGCTGATCCATTACAGAGGCCAAGTCGGATTGTGAATATGAAGGGAAAAGCAATTCCAGCCAAAGTCTCTATGTTTGAGAACACCCACCCTTTGAAGTGAAACCAAGAGATGAATGTCATTTCTGTCAAAGAAACCTTATTACAACCAAGCCAGAAGCCTTTACATCATGACAAAGACAATGGAAGAGTTTTCACAGACAACACCCTGGTGAACGTCCAGCAATGCCAACAAAGCAATTTATAATCAAACATACACCATGCAATAAGACCACTATAAATAAAAGAAGGATTTACTGAGGGGGTGGAGGGGGGAGTAAAGTTTGCATGAAGGTAATAATAAAACTGTATTGCCTGGTTAAAAGATGATTTGTTTCCATGTGAGGGATCTCAGCTGTGGATACAGTAACATGCACCTGAGAGAATAAAGTAATTAAACTCCGACGCAGACAGGAACGTAATGGAGGGGTGTGTGCAGGGAGGAACAACTTCAACAAGAAAAAAGATGACCCCGATGCTCTGACAGGCACAGGCACGGCCCTCCGTGTCCCTTAACGTCGGCAGAGAAACGCGGCGAAGAGACAGGCATCTCCTAACTGACAAAGAAGACAAGACCATTGCTTTATTATTTCATTAAGCGCAAATCCTCCGTCTTGCTCCAGCCCCATCGCGCCCTGTCTCCCTTCCATTTGGAATCAGCGGGTTCAATTACTGTTTAATTAGCAGGCCTTAGCGGCGTAAGCTGCCTGGGATCACTCATCGGAGGCGTGATTTTAAAGCACGCCGCTCCCCCGATCCTCGCTGCTCTGCAGTGCCCGCCCAAGGCCCCCGGGGGCCCTCAACAATATCCTAACTAATTATCTATCTCAAATCAGCCACATATTACACAGATATATCAGTAATTAAGTTCAAAGAAAGGAGAAAATTTAATTTCGCACATACATTTATCTATAGCTGTTGCCAAGAGGTGTCAGAGCATTCAGCATGCGAGTAAATGAGAAGATCTCAGTAATATAGTAATAATCATAAAAATAATGATAAAGATGGATGTATTTCATGTTGTTATGACAGCCTGCCCTTAGTTGTACTCTTCACTCCATTTTCAGTAACTGTACACTCCAGCTGTACTCTCTTTCCCCTAGCAATGTTGCTGGTCTTTCCTGTACCATTACAACATGCAACATGAGTGGTTTTAGCACGTCCGCCCGTTCCTTTGTCAGTTACCCACAGAGCCCACCCAGCAGCATGGGGTCCACACCGCCTGCAGGCCCTGTCGCTCACGCAGCCGTACTGTAACGAGATGCACAGGGACAACTGCACAGACAGGCGTCCATTCTCTCTGACATGTTCACCTATTCTGCTTTCAGGACATGGGCAGTGAAGTCCCTGACTTGTATTTGCAATGTTTCTCTGTAAAACAACACACAGCGAATGGTCTTACATTTGTTCATTTAGCAGGCACTTTTATCCAAAGCAACTTACAGAATCTCAAATACACGTTATAGTGATATTAGTTCTCTGCATTTAACCCATCCCCTTGGGGGGGGGTCAGTGGGCTGCCACATGCAGTGCCCAGGGAGCTAGTGTTTGAGTGTCTTGCTCAAAGACACACCTTGCAACTCAGCTGGGATTTGAACCAATCCAGACTGATATACAACTAATTGTTCTGACAATTATTTCTGTCATCTATTGGCCTTCTTGGTCTGGAGCAAGCCCACATTCCCCATGATGTCATTAAAGAATCTGGATGGGCCTGTCATGGGGGCAACCAGCGCTTGAACTCACATCCTTACAGTCTAAGCAGAGTTAACAGACAAGACGATTAGCTAAAGACCCAAGCCTCTTGCTCAGGGGATTAATCGTGTTCTTGTCCTGACCACCTGGGGGATTCACACGGCAACATTTTCACATCCATTATAGACACACACACACACACACACACACACACACACCATAGAAACAATATTTAAAAACACGTATTTACATTTCAAAACCTAAAAAAAATCATATATCCAAAGTTTTGACTGGTACTGCACATGTACATAAGTGCCTGTGTCAAAGAGAGAGAGAGAGAGAGAGAGACAAAGAGAGAGAGAGAGAGAGAGAGAGAGAGAGACAAAGAGAGAGAGAGAGAGAGAGAGACAAAGAGAGAGAGAGAGAGAGAGACAAAGAGAGAGATATACAGATAGAGGGAGAGAGACAATGAATAAACGCTCTGCTTTATCAATACTTTTCACATAACATATAAACTGGTTCACACAAAGAATGATGGTGTCATTCTGAATATAAGTTGTCTATGGGCTTATTTATATTAAAACTAATTCATTTGATAAAATTTGGTGTATTATTCTATTCAAAAGCAGGAATGCACTTATTCACTACACATAGCCAGACTGAACATTGCTACATCAGACCAGCGAGCAACCCCCCCCCCCCACATGAATAAGGGCCTTTAAACTTTTTTTTTCCTTGCTGAGACAAAGGTAAGTGAATTTGTGAGACATAATGAAAAGACGGAAAATGAGTGCTTCTGCTGTCTGCTGTTCGGTCTTGGAGACAATTGCAGCATTTTTAGGTGAAATTGCAGGGAGTCGCCATCTATCCGGCACCCGCTAATCCCCCAGCGCGAGGAGAGCCTTCTGTCCATGCACACCCCCTCCCTGAGGAACCCTGGTACAGCAAATTAGACCAGGGGGCGCCTTTTGTTTCGTCGCTACTTATGAGGGGAAAAAAAACCTAAATTATTTCTCAAGCAAGAGCAATTTGACACACTGCGATAACTGCGCCATAAGGGATGTCTTAGGCATCACTGAAAAAAGATGCTCTGTTGTGGAAAGTGGCTGCGTTTAAAAATCTTATTCATTCACAAAAGAGCTTCAAACTCATTAAGCTGTTTAATTATGCCTTTTTCTGTCTTTTCTCTGTACTTCATCCATGTCAAAACAGTACTGATTAAAAAGACATAATATACTTCCAAAATGGGACTATATTACAAGCAGAGCAATTTATTTTTATTTTTCTACACCTCCATGTATTCAATTCCATGTATTCAATTGCCTGTAACTCTTTAATTTTAATGTTTCTAATTTCTTTTAGTATTTCAGCCTTTTTAAAATCTTCGTCTCGCTCTTTTGCCAATTTCTTTATCTTCTCATTCACTACCTTTTGTGTATCTGTTTTTGTGTGCAAATGTTTTAGAACTGATGTAAAAGTGTCAAAGCACAGCCTCCTTATTATACCCCTGTAAATTCAATTAGAAATGCTTGTATTCACAACAAGAGCCAATATAATGTTTAAGATTCATGTGGAAAGTGTCTTTAAAGGAGGACAGAGTCTGCAGTGGGGCATCAACACAAACGGCGGCTTTAGTGCAGCACATCCTCAAGTATGGCAGTGAAGGTCTACATGAATTAGCTGCCGAAGGTTTCGACAGTAAGTGAAAGAAGGATTTCTGGTTCGTTATTTTTTCATGGACAAATGACATCTGCACATCCCATTAAGATAATGGCCCAAAACCTAGAGATTCAAATCCAATTAATGGCACCTCCAACTCCCTCATTTCTGCACAGGCAAAAAAAGCAGATGACAGTTCCAGTCCAAGAACACCATTCAGAGGAATTTTCTAACCTGGCATGGTGTGGGAGGCTATGCTGTCCACGCAGTTCTCAGGACGTAACATGGAATGATGTTTGTGTGTGTGTGTGTGTGTGTGTGTGTGTGTGTGTGTGTGTGTGTGTAATGTACTTTAATCTTTAAGCACTTGACAACTACAGTACCTTTCCATCTCGAAGTACACAGACAGCACCTGAACCCAACTGAACCAGGAGAGCCATTATCTACAGAAGGTCCAATACCACAGAGCACATGCTGATTAGGACCGTTCTGTATATTTATTTACCTGATGTGAAATTCCTGTTAAAGAAATCCAACAGGAATAAAAAATAAATAAATAAAAAGTGGTTACCTCTTGTCAAGTGTAAATGAGTATAAAACGAGAGTTATTCCTTAGCGTACCAGTGCACTGGTAGTGCTGAACGTGAGAACAGCTCTGACCAGCTCAGAGCCTTCCATTCACTCAGCAGCACACAGGACATTAGCTCTTCTGTCAGTAAATTTGCTTTTCGTATCCATTTCATTCTCGCTCTTCCCTGTTAGCAGAAGGCGTGTTTCTATGGGGCTTTGTGTTCACAAATGCCATTGATCCAGACAGGGGGTCTCGATCCATAGCCCCCATACTCCAAAACACTCTCAGCGTGTAAGGAGCACCAATACCGCTCATTGCAGATACACATTGATTAGAGCCAGAGCAGCAGAACTGATATATCACTGCTCAGTTCGGTAGAACAAACCGCTTTGCAGATTTATAATTTCATCAAAGACCATTTCCACTGCTCTTTATCCTGGTTATGCTTTGCTTTGGTCCTTTGCATGTCCAATACATAGAACACACACACACACACACACACATATATATACTGTATTAATACATTGCATGTATATCATGTGATGTAAACACACACACCCAAAGTGATGCTAGGTTGTAATTCAAGCACTCAACATTCTTAAAAAAACAAGATGGGATTTTATAAATACCATAATCTGAGAAAACAGAGAAAACGCTAATGACTGAAATGTGAGTGACTTTTTTTTTTCTTTTTGACTTTACTGTCTCCTTCAGAGCGGACTTGGGTTCAAATGCCCAGATTTTCCCCAGCTGTACCATTCATACGTCTGCCATCTCGTATACAGTACGCAAGAACTTGGATGCCTGTCTATTGTATATATATATTTATAAACATTTTCCATCCAGGACTATTTTATTTACTGTTCCCCTCCAGTGGGACAGAATACAAATAAAACTAAAAAAAGGAAAAGAAACAGGAGAATGAATCAGAAAACACCTTTTAGGGCACTTTTAATACAGTCATTTTAACTCTGTATTCTTTAACATAGCATGATGTTTAGTCATTTCCCGGTTCACCAAAGGGGCCTTATTATTAAAAACAACACAGGCTCACATTTAAAGTGGGAAAGGAACAGGTTCACTCCTACATAGCCATACTTAAATCTATATACTGTACATTTCTCCTCCTCTCCATTTCCAATATCAAAAAGCTCCTCAATCTTTGCAATATTTTATGAATTTTAAAGACGTAAAAGTATTAAAATTTATCGCAAAATAACTTATCAGCATGACAATATGACATGCAAATGCATGCACAAGTTCCTCAAATTCCACTGGAACACTGAGGAGGAAAACATGTTACAAAGGGCTCGAAATACAGTCACTCTTAGCTCCCTGCATACTCCAAAAATTACAATTTCAAAAAAGGTAGGCTGTTTGAAAGAATACAGGGTGAAATACACAATAATGTCACAGACAGTCACATGGGGGAAAAAACAGGAAGTGGACTTTTAAAAATGAATTACACTCACAAAGATGCAGCATTGATGATATCTCTCTCTCTCTCTCTATATATATATATATAGACTGTATCACACTGATTGCTAATGGGGACAGCAGCGCACAATATTTCAGATAGCTGGATAACCCTGAGCACCAGTACAGTCCAGCACACTTCCCAGAACAGACATACAGATTGCCTCAGACAAGGCCTCTCTGAGCTTCGACCACTTTCACTTTCACAGGTTTATATCAACCTGGCAGGCCAGGCCACACCCAGGCCGAGCAGGCGTGTGGACCATACACGACGTGCTTTGAAGCCAACACCACATGTATGGATATGTAGGTCTGCATGGTGTCCTCTGGAAGGCTGCTGTGAAAAGCTAGACTCCCAGTTTGAACAGAATGTGGTTTTTGTGCTGATAATGTTGTTCAGCTAATGCCACTATGCATAATACAACACAGACACACTACTGCAGGGAAGCACATTAGAGGCTTTGCCTTTGACTTAAATGCAATTAAATGCAAAGATTACTGGTTAAGTTAGAAAGTTCAAAAATGGAACTTATTCAGTTAATGTCAATCATTTTTTACTCGACACATCTACCAACAGCACAAAAAAGTACAAATCTTTCAGATGTATAACTTAGATGTTATTTCTACTCTTTAACGGCAACCTCAAAAAAATCATAAAAACAGCTCCTTAACTGACAAACGAAGGATGACATGACAATCTCTGAATGTATCATTTTTTACCTATACTGAGATTTTTAAGGTTTTAAAGCTGAGCAGTTTTTTTTTCGTTCTGGGAAGAGGCTGATCGCACTTCACCCTAATCACGACCCTGACGGCTAAACATGACACCCAACATGTGCTATGAATATGTATATGTGTCAGAACTAAACAACTTACTTCTTGGTGCCGCACAAGGGCACAGACAGATGTGGCTGAGGATGAGGAGAGATCACCTTTACACACTGCACACAGCACTGTGAAAGATTTCAGACATTTACCTGCAGAGCCACCGGGTCTACGTGCAGTAAAGACAGCAAAAGTTTTGACAGTTTGAGCAAACATAGCGTGAGTTTTGATTTTCATGCTGCATATTCATCAAGAATAGTAAATATTAAGGAAATAAAATTATGAAATTAGAAAAAAAAACATCTATCATAGATTAGATTAGATCAAACTTTCATATACCATATGACCATACCATATGACATATACCATATGACGTATTAATCTATATCACAAAATACTATAAAAAACTAATAATATGATAATATGATAGATTAATATATTGTATTAATCATATTATCACAAAATACAAACTAAAATAACTGTAGTCAGCGCTGTTATTTGCTTTCCTGGTTCTCAATAGAAGCAAGCATGCAAAGTACAGTTTTATGATCTAAATAGGAATACTTGTTTGATTGAAAGTGTGAATCTAGGGGTGATGTACCAAAAACCCATTAATAAAATATTTCATCATATTTAAATTGCAAAATGAAGTTTGAAAATAAGTGAGTGTAAGAGTGTGAATAAAGAAAACGCAGTATTCATTTCTGCTGCTAATCACTTTAAGAGCCAGAAAGAAGCTCCAGTATTGGGGGGGGGGGGATCATTAATGCAGATGAAATCACCTGAGTGCTAATGAGCACTCTGACTAATTTACATGCCAGCGTTTCCCAATATCATCCATGTACAGGATCCTAGGGGTGGAGTTTGATTTGCCTGTAAACATGTCTATAACATTCACAGTTTTATTGCTGCCTGTTGGATGTGTACGTTTTACAGAAAGTCAGCTAACAAAACTAGGAGAAGAACATTGACTGCGATAAAAAAACTGAACTAACTACAAGGAGTTAACAGATCAAAATGTCATGCTACTGAATCTTGTGCTATAAGGCAGTGCTCTTTCAGTTTTAAATAAAGAGTTCTTATTAACTCTATTTAATAAGCGTTTTGTACAGATAAAAACTTGTAAACTGAGTATAAACTCTTGAAGGTAATTTGGGTACCAGTTTGTTGTTAAAGTCACAGTAAATTTGCAGCAAAGACAGAGTAAAGTGAGCCTCCGTGGTCAGGTTCCCACCTCCATCTTTCAGTCTGATATTCTCATTATTCTGACCAGACTCCATTTTGGCTCACAGAGTTGGCAAAAACAGGCATAGTGAATTCAGCTGGAACCTGAATCTCGATGAGTTTTGCAATTTGTTTAATTTATGGAATATGTTTTGGAGCTCAGTCAGTGGGCAAAGATTACTGACCGGAGGTCAAAGCTTCATTCAAATGCACACTGTAGTTATACAGCAGCCCTGAGTAGCCATGGTCAGCGGCTACACCAGGGGACGATGGTTAACACACTTTCTCCACTGCATATGCTGGTTTATAATCGGTAACAACATGGAGGTCAGGACTTCTGACACGTAGAGTCGTGTGGGCATCGCACGCTTACTGTGTATTAATCCTCCTAATCTTTTTTTCCCATCAGGACACAAAAAAATGTGAAACTAAATCACACACTCGTAAAACCAACAATCAAATAAACCATAGGACTACATAATGGAAAACATACTTCAGTTCTCAAACCTGCTGACGTGTCTGCTGCTTTTTCCATTTACTGTCTGGTGAACTTGTACATTTGTTTAACTTTATTTTAGCTGAAAGTACTTCTGTTCACTTGAGGGGTCTAGAGTGAAATCCTGTGTCCCTGAACTATAAATACCAGTATTAATAATTAATAGTACTAGTAATGAGCAAACATGAGTATTCATATAATCTATATGTATATGTGTGTATGTGTGTGTATGCATGCGTGTGTCTGCAGCTGTAAAAAAAAAGAAGGGACTAAAAGGACTGTAGGTCACAAGGCAAAGGTCAAGCCCTCAGGGATTAATGCTGCTTTCCTTGTGTCAGAAGGACACATGGGCACAGTGGAGAACCTGAGAACGAGTCCAGCAGAACGCGTGACGTTGCCTCGGTGACAGGAAAGTCAAACCGGCAGTCTCCACTATGGAGGAACCAGGCCAAATTTAACATGAAGACATGACCAGGAAAGAGGGCAATCCTACCAGTCAAAACTGGCAGGTATAATTGCTCTTAAAATGACTCTAAATCCACTCTTGAGAGGTCCCAAGACAGAGGAAATGTCAGCTTCAGTCCCCAGCGATGAGGGCTTGCCAGGGCGGATCAGAGCATCAGCACATACTCTGGACAGATGAAGCTCGTGAGGTGAATCTCTGCATTTTCCTTTTGGCATCCAGTCCGCCCAGCTGAGGAAACGGCCCCTCATTAACCAGGCTGAGCTGCAGACAGCTCTGGGGTTTCTGCGTGGAGCAGTAAATGGAAGGAATCATCCTCCTCTCTGGCACGTCCGAGTCCCGGAGCTTCTTGTGCTGCTGGGGGTTTCCAGTAAAACTCACAAAAGCTAAGAGCCGAGAATGACGAGCCGGCACCCTGTGCTTACTCTCGAGTCGCACATCAACACAGAACGGTGCTAACTTGTAGCATTGTCCCCCACCATCTGTAAACACTGCTGGTCTTATTAGCATTTCATTAGCATTAGCATACCCTCATTTACACCTTGTTCACCCATCTTTACACAGCAGCCCCACCTGGGGATCTGCTGCATCTAAGTCAGCCTCTCTGCCGCCTGCAGGACACAATGATGCCGGAGGCTGGAGAAGATTGTAGGTTGAGAGGATTGTGGGAAAGATAAATCACTAAGCGCCTCACCTCGAGTCACGAATCACACAAGAGGCCACCGGCAATCTCTGTTTGAAGTGCTGCCTTCAGACCCTCAGGGCTCTGCTCTCTGGCCCTGCTGTAAATCAGCACACACCCTGCTACCCTCCTTCTCTTTGTAACTCAGCCACATTTCCTCAAGGAACTCTTCAGCCTCTTTTACAAACGTGTTTTCTTTTACAAATGAAGGAAGCAAACACGCTCTTGCTTAAAATGAACCTGCATTATTGTAGCAGTGTGTTTTATGCAGAGAGCACAGTGTACGGTTTATCATGATGTTTGTTAGTGCACACACAGGCAGGAGTGTGTTCTGGCAGCCCTTTAGCAGGCTAGTTTCCCGACAACTAAAAGAAAATGTCTGCTGCTTTGTGCGGGAAGAGCATTAAGCCAACGAAAGGCAGACAGACAGAGAGCTCCTGTGTTGATGGTGAAGCTGAAGCCTGCCTGCAAGGAGAAGACCCCAAGAGAAGGGAAGATATGCCGGAGCTGCGACAGACAGGAGCACCGGCTGCCTTCACCCCAGAACCTCGGAGTGCACCGCACAACGTGAGGAACGCGACAGGCCAAAAGTTTCACACTGACAGGAACAGCAGGAACTCAGGAGCGAGGAGGAGAGAGAACTCACACACACAAACACCCTCATGAGTGGGCCACAGTGAAGCCATCACAAAGAGGTGACATCTGAACTCCTCAGCTGTAGCACCTCGCCACATCCAGAGAAATCACACTCGAGCTTTTCGCAGATGCAGGTACTCTTCTCCTGGAAAAATAAACGCCGCCGGCACACAGAACGCGGCCACCATTACGTGCCATAAATGAACACGCGCTCCGAGTGTCGACATCACTCTGGCCTGTACTGGTGCAGCACGACGAAGCCCTTCACCCCTCGCTTTGCTGACAGCAAAGATGGCGAGCTAAGAGTGGCTGAGCACTGGTTAGCGAAGCCCTTCCCCCGCCCGCTAAGCAGAGCCCCTTAAGCACGCGTTTGGCGACTGAGTGGGCTGTTTGTTTAGCCTTCTCCATTTTCATGACCCAGCAAAAGCTGCAGACTGCCAGAAACACGATTACAAAGACATAATGACAACCATTTTACAAAATTATGCAGCAAAGAGGTAATTACCAAATGATTTCCAAACCGTTTTGAAAGTGATGCATGTAATTATTTTAACATTAGGCTTCTATAGCATTATAGTTCCCAATTACTACTTTGATATCCATAAATATATTTTCTTCTCCCCCCATTTTTATATTTGGGCTCGATAATTTTCTGCTCTTTATTACAGCTGCAAAATCTATATAAATATATATAACATGAAAGACAGGACAATTTCAATAAAGACAGACATGAAGTCAAATTAACTACATATCACTTATCTGTAAATTTAATGTGTGATATTAACATTTTTGAAAATGATTGATAATCTGTTTTGTAGAAAGCCAATGCATTACTAAGGCATCCATCTTATTTTAAAAATTCAAAACCAGTAAATCAGGACATGCACCATAAGCAATCATATTTACCTACAAAACATATTTTTATAATGCTCGTTATTCATTTGATTAATTTTTATTTATTTATTTATTAACACTATCTTAATTGCACATTAAAGTCATAAATGAGTATATTTTCTTTAGCAAAGCTTATTCCTTCCGTTTCAGTTTAAGTACAGCATGCAATATAATCTGAAATTGCATGAAATGGCATATGTGACTGATTTTGCTGTGCATTTCCCTCTTTTCTCTAAACAGGTAAAATTGCACATCTTTCTGTAGGAAAAATATGCCTCTGATATCAGCTGACACCCTGATACAGTAACACAGGTCCCTTACAAACATGTGATGAGAACAGGCACAGAGGAACCCTGTTTATATGCTGTATACATGCTCACTCATTTATGGGAAGTCCTGTGGACTCCTGCTGGGGAGACCACTGAAGAACAAAAGAGACTGGCATGAGCAAGCAGACCAGTGCCTCAGCCCCCGAGTGCAAACTGGGAGCCAGAGCATCACGGGCGAATCGCAACGTGGCTTCATCTACACAGGAGTGCTGTGCACACAGGTGGGCACAGGCAGAAATCACACTGTGTGTGTGTGTGTGTGTGTGTGTGTGTGTGAGTAAGAACAGTGCAGGAGTGCACGGATGGGGGGAGAAAGAGAGTGACAGAGGGAGTGAGAAGGGCAGAGAGGTAGGGAGACAGGAGAGAGAGAGAGGAAGGGAGAGAAAGAGAGAGAGAGACAGCGTCCACACACACTCAAACCCAAAATGAAGAGGCCATTAAGACTTGAAAAGCTGTCATCCCTACCCGAAAAGGACCTGAGCCAACCACTCAGACTGTAATATAACGATGGGCTCATAAGAAAAGAAAGGATGGGAATAAACAATCCTGTTCGGGAAAAAAAAATGAATAGTGGGGTGTTCTAATGTTCTAGGGAGTGAGAGAAAGACAAAGCAGGAGAAACGTCTATTAACGCAACTGTGTAACAATGGCTCACAACGCTGTCTTATTTCATGGAATATTAAGTTCAGATTCCACTTACGTGCAGTACAATAGAGCCAGCTAGTCACTGCTGTGTCCATGCACATCTCCACCGCCTTGCCCATCTCACGGCTAACAATACAGGGGCTAAAATAAACTGAATGAACGCGACCTGAAATAAACAAACACGGGCTGAAATAAGCAAACAGAACAGCGGGTCCTTGTGTTGTGTTTTATTCCATCTCCCCGCCTCTCCACAGCCACACGGGCCCAACTGCCTTCTGTGGCTGTGAAGAACAGCGCACGCCACATTAATCTACCTGCACGTCATTGTTGCATGTAAACGCAATACAGCACGTAACAACCTGAGGAAACAGCAAATAGTTTCAGTTGGATAATTTACCAAAAGAAAAAAGAAATTTTATAAATACAGCTGAAAGACGAAGCATACATTTTCTGAGTAACAACACCTGTTTTACTCTAAACATTTTCCAAATGTTGTTTTTAATGCTCACACACACTTTTGGTTTTGTCAGCATTCTTCCTGTAGTCTTTTATGCTGAGATTACACCCTTGTCCTGTTGGAAATGTGCTGTAATGTTCTGTACATTTAAATTTCAATGTTGTTACTATCATGATGAAAAACCGTCCATCTATACTGCCGTACTAATGGACTGTCTCACCAGCCATCCATTAAATACATCAACGCATTAAATATAATACTTTTCTAAAGCACAGACTAATTCATTTCACTGACTTAATTGTACAAAATATTGCACAATGCTGTGTATATAAAAAAAATCTATAGCTGCCTGTGATAGTCAATGAGAAAGCGTTCATTCGAACATTTCTTTTAAAAATTTCTATCAGTTCAATCAGCACAATAATTCAAAAGCCCTGGCAGCTTAACGAAGCCGTACAAATGTCCATGATTATTTTGGTAACTTTTTGAGTTAATACTGATCAGTGAGCTTCTTCATTCATTTCTCAAGCAGCTTATCAATTTACTCAGTTGAGCACTGCAGGGCCTAACCCAGGCAAACAAGGTACAAGGCAGGTAGTGCACCAGGCAGCCCACCACAACGCACACACACACACACACACACACACACACACACACACACACACACACACAGGAGGTTATTCAAAATGGTCAGTTCATACAAATTGAATGTGGAAGGTTAGCAGCTAACTCCACACACACACACACACACACACACACACACACACACGTACACACACTGGATGCGAAGCTCTGATGCTGATCTGCTGAGACAGCATGCTGCCCCACAGCTTTTATAAAATGGCAAAAAAGTGTACTGCACTTGCAAGTCATTTCTGACTAGTGAAAAAGAAAAAAGAGAGGAATTTTGGGAGCCCACATGGTCCAGCATAACCATTTCGGGGGCATCACCAGGTTTATGAAGAGAGACGCACGTGACTATCTAAACACACAGCTATCAGCACAGTAACCTGAGCCATAACGAAAAAAAAACCGGCCAGTGAGAATTTACAGGCACTCAAAATGCACTTCACTCTCACAATACCCTGGTTCAACTTTGTAGTTGATGTTAGGTACGATATAAACAAAGGTTAATTTGATTTAATTTCATTTGAATACTACAGTACCACAAATTTCTATTTTAAAAATTACAAGTTTCACTGCTCTTGCTCTTGTGAAGTGTCCTTCACCAAAGAAATGTAATAATTTATAAAACTACATCAGTGTGTGTGTTTGTGTGTCTATGCTGCAGTTTCACACACAAATGCTCTATATTATAGCCAGTACGGCATCTCATCCTCAACGCAGCCTCCGACACAAAAGAAAGCAGAGGGAAGTTATGACTTGGGCTAACAGGGTACAGCACTACTCATGGGTTACTTACAGGGACAGGAGAGGGTTCGTGTTACACACGTTACAAAAGCGAGTACATACGCACGCATGTTACACAAAACGTGGAATTTGCACTTAGATCGAACACACGGAGCTGCTGGTATTATTCAAATGAGTGTGCAGGCTAGCAGCCCGAGCTAAGGCGGCAGCAGCAACGTCACACAGGCAATCCCCTAAAGGGTCAGCTGTCCCAGCGACCACCCAACCCTGGGACCACCTGCTCAGGCTAGCACACAGTCCTGCAGGTGCAGAGAGGCATCGAGCCTGCCTGCAGGGCCTCTGGCAAGATGGGGTGCTGCCGTATGCTGGTGGGACTCTGAGGTTTGCAGAGCCCTCAGGTGGTATCTGGACCTTGTGCACCACCACTGCCTGGCTCCTGGGGCCAGTCCTAACCTGGTACACTACATCCAAAAGTCACCCAAGCACCATACGTGATCCCCAGCGGCCTGGTGGCTCAACGGGTATAATATCAAGTTGAAGTCTCCCGGCTCAAATCCCAAACCAGACACCAGATGTGTCCTTGAATAAGACACTGAAAACGCTATCTCCCTGGGTGCCGTGTGTGGCTGCCCACTGCTCCCTCAGGGGGAAGGGTTAAATGCAGAGAACAAATTCCTTGTATGTGACAAACATACTTGGCCATAAATCTGATTCCCTTTCCCTGCCATGAGTTCATTAGTTTCGGTCATAGCCCCCAGCGTGGGTTGTACCCATACTTCACCGCCAGTGTCCAAAGGATTCTGCCTTGGGCCCTCTGCTGCTGACTGGTCCTGAGTGAGCCTTTGAAGTTGGACCCCTGGTCATTGTGTAGCTCCATGGAGGCATCTGGCTGAAGAACTCATCTACCAGCCTTCTGGAGGTAAGGGTGGTGCTCTGCTTGGGTACCACGTACACCTCAGGCCTCTTAGCAAAATAGTCCATAGCCATGAGGGTCATAGCACTTTCTGGCATCGGTGGTGGAGAAGGGGAACAAGTATCCAGCTGCAGATGGGTCCTCTTAGTGAACATCCACTCAAAGGACCCTCATCCACTGACAGGTCCCTCATCCACTTTCAGGACTCTGATCCACTTTCAGAACTCTGATCCACTTTGAGGACCTGTGACAGAAATATGCTGTCCATTGTCAGACAGCAACATCCACCGTGTAACCCCTAGCACTGGAAAAGATGATGGTGCTGTTATGATAAATGTGTTTTTTCAGTTAGCAAGCCCAATGACTAGATGTGTGAGGTTAAAAAAATGGCATAAGCCAACCTTAAAATACAATCAGCTAACATATAGCTAACATATAGCTAACTATCTATTACTAACGGGTTATCGTATTTTTGGATCATTGATCATTGAGCAATCAAGTTAAGTCCATTATCACTCCTATATGCTACTAAATGCTCCGTAAAGTATGCAATTAACGTACTAATGCTGTTAGGAGGACACACATAATATATATTATTTATTACATCATAATTTTCACACAAGGAACAGCTGGAAGCAGCACTTGTAACAGAACACCACTTCCCTTAACCTAAAGTGTGTGTCTGAGAGGTTACAGGTTTAACATATGATACATTGACCTATTGCTTTCATGATAAACACAGAAATCAAAGGTCTTGTTTTAATGAAGTATTTATCAGGTTTATTGCTTTGTATTTATTTTAGCATGAATTTCTTCTGATATTCCAGATGCTTTCATCAATTCTACCTGCCGGCTCAATGCCTAAAATACACAGACACCCAGAATTCTTACAATGGAAGAGGCTGATATCATTCACTAATTTCAGCACATTAAAACCATCAGGGACACGCTTTACAACAAGGAAGAGACAGGCAACATTCTCCATCTCTTTATACTTTAATTTTGTACTGTTAAAGACATGCATCTGTTCTTACAAAACAGCACAGACAAAGGCTTAATCATCTATTGTGGTTTACTACTGCAAAAACTCCAATAACGTATTTCAAGTACCACTCAACAACTGTGTAACTGTTTTTACTGGTTAAATTAACATATATCAATGTCAGTTTTCCTTTAGAAATTTTTTTCTCTTGTTATATTTGTTATTGAAAACAACACGTTTTTGGTAACGTGAAATTGAAACCAATGATTTTTTAGAAACTTGTCCGTTGTACAGTACCTCCCTAGAAACATTTCATGAAACACCCGTGTGAAGTAAAACTAGGTAACAGTACATGTATTTATTTATAATTTATCCGAGGTCCCTAAAAAAACTGGCAGTTTACGTGTTACTTTACAGTAGCCAAAGACAGCGTACAGTTGGATTACAGCTAACACTAGGAACAAATAAGGAAGTTTCAAAAAATATATAATAAGAAATTAGAAATAAAATGAAAATAAGAAAAACTGCATGTGTGTAAGTGTGCAAAAACAATGTATTTAGAATACCATAGAATACAGCAGAATACTATTCTAATTTTTTTTTTTATATTTTGGCCAGTATCACTGTTCCTTTTTGTTACTAGTTGGTGAAACATTTATTTTTAATTTGTAACTGTATAATGCTATCACATCTCATTCAGTAGTGTTAAATCTAGTAGTGTTTATTTTCTCCTGTGTTTTCATAACACAAAACTAAATCACTAAAAATACTATCCAAAAGTAGTAACCTGTAATGTCATGGAAGAACGTACATCTTGGGTCCTGTGAGTGGATCTGAGGCCTGTGAGTGGATCAGGGTCCTGTGAGTGGATGTCCACCAGAAGAAACTTTCTGCAGCAAGTTGCCTTTTGGAAGGGCCCCAGTACATCCACTTCTACTTGCTCCATAGGACTGCTGGACTGGAGATCTTGGAAGCCTTTGTGGTGGACTTTCAATCATAATGGCACCCAAGCAAAAGTACTACCTCAGCCATCATACCATCTATGTGATCCCCAAGTGCCCAGTCCCTAGGGAACCATGCACAAACTGCAATGCCGTCTGCTTCAGGGACCAGCAGCTGCCAGAAGGTCTGGCCAGAAACAAGAGTCTCCCACCTCCAGAAGGGTGGTCTGTTGTGGCTGGCCAAGCTGTCCCACTGGGAGCCGTACATCCTTGTGGGCGGGCTATGTGCCCTCAGCTCCTACTGCTCAGGTCTCCCCACCCCCCAAAGCCACCTGAGCATTTGGGACAGCATGCTGTCCACAGCCGAAGCCTGAACAATGTCATCACGGCTCAGGTCATGCAGCTCACGGGGGTGCAATGGGGCATAGCCAGGCAAGAGAGTGCAGCTGGGGGTGGTGGCTGCCCTCACCACTTCCCCAGGGGCCTGGGCTTCATCTCTCTTGGCAGTGTGTTTGTTGTGGCAGTGGTCCCTGCGCCTTGTCGCTATGCTACCTGCCGGTCGATTTGTCCAGCTTGCCTGGCATGGGTGATGGAAGAGTGTGTACATATTGTTGTGTAGCCATCCTTTCCAGTGTGGATGCAAAGCTGGAATGACTGGAGTTTCTCGGGCCTCCTTGCTACATGGGCCTCTGGCTCGTTAGGTTCATTAAGGTAGGTGAGTGAGGTGGGATCCATCCTAAGGAGCAACCCGCTGCCATACACCTAGGGGTGCACGTGGGTAAGCCCCGCCACCATGGCCAGCAGCTCCTGCCACATTACACAGTAATTCTTCTCCACCTGGCTGAGGCAGTGGCTGCAGTAGACCCCTTCAGGCGCTGCTGCAATAGGACTGGCCCCAGGCTGATGCTGATGGGATACATGTTGACCACACAAGGAAGGGCCAGAGCCAGGCAGAGACAAGGATTTGTAGTGATGGTCAAAGGCCTGCTGCTGCTCAGTCCCCCAGTGGAAGACAGATTTTTCTTGGTCTGTAAATGAAGGGAGGCAGTGAAATCTCTAAAGAAAAAAACAATAGACACAGGGCTCAGGAAGCTTCACAGTCTGGTCACTGACTGGGGAACTGGCCACAACTCCACCACCTTCACCTTCTCAGGGTAAGGCATGATGCCCTCCTCACTGACAAGATGCACCAGGAACCAACCACTGGGGGAAGCTGCACTTGGCGGGTTCAGCTTTAGGTTCACCTGCCCGATGGAGCCAAGTACCCAGTGTAGGCGAGCCGCTGCACCATTGAAGCTGGTCAGACCCGCAGGATGTCCATGGACACGATGTAGTGGTTTTCTTGGGGATCCCGACCAGCACCCACTCCATCAGACACTCAACGGTATCAGGTGTGTTACACAGGCCAAATGGAAAAACCAAAAGTTTTACCAGCCTTTACCCAGGATGAACTCTGTCTATTTCTTTGCCTCTAGTATCAGTTTCATTAGTCAATAACTACTCCACAGGCCAAGGGAGCTGAACCATCACAAGCCAGCCAGTGAATGACTAGGTGGGGTCATGTCTATTCCTGACAATAGTCATGCCCTGATGATGGATCATGGAGCCACTGTTGATCAAGGCACAACAACGGACTTCCCTAATTGTGCAAGGCAGGAAGAGGCTGTGGCGGTGATATCGGAGGTGTGTTGATTTGTGGTGGTCGCCTGGGGGCACGAGACTGCACTTCCCTCACTGTGCTGGACTTTCCCCATTTCTAAACGGCTAAGGGAAGGGTTTTTGCAGAACTCTGCATGGTCACCCTTCTTTCTGTGGTGCAAGCAGATGAGTGTTTTGTCAATGCTTCTCTGGTCGTGGACATGCCTCACTGCTCCATCTACATCCTCGGTTGCAAATTGCACTGGGGTGGGTGTTTGAGTGGAAGAGGCGAAGATGGCCTCAGTGTACTCCACTTCTGTCAGAGCTTGTTTGATGTCTTGGGATCTAGGAAACACACTGACAGCTGGAATTGCATGGGTAGGAGGGCTGGCAAGAAAGCTTGGAGTGCCAGGTCTTCTTGGACAGCTGTGGAACAGCTGGGGTAGGACCTCCTTACTAGGGCAACTAGCTCTGCAGCCAGGAACCTCAACTTCTCCCCTTGATGGAGTCTGCAGCTGCAGAAGGCTTGTCTGGCACTGGTCTCAGCCTTAACCTCATTAAACCTCTGCTGTCTCTAGATCCCTGAGTTGGAATATCTCTTTCGGTCAGATATGGTCAAGTGCTATGGTCTGCTCTGTCCAGCCATTAATGTGGTTTCACTATTTCACTATGGACAGAAGGTTTGGATGTCTTCTTCCATCTGTAGCAAATAGAAAAACTGCATTAAATTATTAACAGTGAAGGCAGGGACTGTGGTTGGCACTGCCAATGGGAGAGGGCATGAAATGGTCAATGACCAAGGAAACAAATGTAACAAATGTGATAAATGCTAATTTCAGGTGGATAACTTGAAACATGAAGGGGATCATTTCTGAGTGACATCTCACTACTTCTGGAGGTCTACAATTGTGGACAAACAAATTTAGCGAGATGCTATTTGCGCACACCTGAGCCACCAACCCTTCAAAGCAGATCATTTTCACGGTTGGTGTAACCGTAAATAAACTTTGTTAAAAACTAACAAAAACTGTTTTTTTGTCTTCAGTGAAGTTCACTGAAAAAATGTTCTGTTGGATTAACATCAGAGTATGCACATATGTTCCACATAATAAATTTATGTTTTCATATGATTACGTGGATTGAATATAAATCAGTAATTTTTTTAGGAAATAAATTTATGTGGAAACTATGTAGATATTTTCTTAATTAATCCAACAGACTTTCTTCAGTGTTAAAAGCAGCATAGAC
>JABJVR010000016.1:1443366-1492486 GCA_025773905.1 Chitala chitala
CCCCCCCCCCCCCCCCCCCCCCCCCCCCCCCCCCCCCCCCCCCCCCCCCCCCCCCCCCCCCCCCCCCCCACACGCCGGCGGCTTCTGTGGGGTGACCTCACAACAGCAGAACAACAAAACCCCAGGCGGGGGGGACAGGTTGACCGTGGTGACGAGAAGGAAAAGGTGGCAGCCTACAACAAAGGCTGGATACAGCAAGAAATAAGAAAAAAGTGTGTGTGTGTGTGTGTGTGTGTGTGCGCGCGAGTGTGTTTGTGCAAGTGTGTGTGTGCATATTGGCGTTTGGACCCTGGAGGTCAGAGCTCCCCTGTTTCTCTATTTAAGATCTAACGTGTGCGTGTGTGTGTGTGTGTGTGTTGGTGTTTGGACCCTGGAGGTCGGAGCTCCCCTGTTCCTCCATTTAAGATCTAACATGTGCCTCACGGTGCCTGGATTACAGAACCAGCTTTATTCAAAAAGTACAAAAAACTCAGGCACCGAGAGGTCAAAATTTAGTATGTGACACAAAAGACAGGTACTAACATGGTCAGTTGTAGCGTTACCTTTTTTGCGGTGTGACTAAGCCCAAATGTACCTGTAATAAAATAAATGTAGCACCACATTAATGCAGACAGCGGTAAAGGTTTGGGAACCACGTTCTGCATCTGAAATAAATAACAATAAAGGTGCAGCACCTGTAGTAGGTTATCCTGAGGCTTATGTGTCAAGCCGCACTAATTCATTTTATATTCAGCTGACTGCTGGGGTGCTCATCTTCTTAGCTATCTGCTTCTCCTTTCATTTTGATTTGGTTCATTTGGGCTGTACCATCCTGGCAGCTTGTTAGAACTGCCACCTCGGTTCACGTGCATCCAAAACTGAGTGGGGGCGGCGAGTGGAAGGTGGTGCTGGGGTGTGTGTATGTGTGTGGGGGTGGGGGGAGTTTATTTCAGTGCCCGTACTGTTCATGCACAGGCCACTGTGGCAATCCTGGGGACGGCACTCCACCTACAGTCAAAGGAAAGGTACAGCACCCATCAAAAAACTGCAAGTGTGCCTCTGTGTGTGTGTGTGTGTGTGTGTGTGTGTGTGTGTGTGTGTGTGTGTGTGTGTGTGTGTGTGTGTGTGTGTGTGTTTTGATTGTTTGATACCTGTCCCAAGGGCCATGTATGAGAAAGGAAATGTCACTTGTCCTTAGGAGAGGCCATAGCCACCAACCATTGCTTTCAGAAGGTTCTAGAACCGGATCTAGACAATGCCCGGGCACAGCAGGACATGAGACAAAAATGATCCCGTTGCTCTGACAGTGGTTCTTTTGGTTGCACAATGAGTGGATAACAATCTATAAAATTTAGGGGTAGAGATGTGAAACTGGTCATAGATGATGCTTGGAGTGAGGACAGGCGCACACTGGGCGGGGCTCCCTCTCTTTGGAATCCCATGTCATGTTGTGTAAGGAACACAGAGCGTCAGAAATACATAGAGCATAAACCAATAAATACATAGCGCAAAACCAATTCTAAATATTTTTAATTGCACAGATTAGGTTGGCTATATTAATTAATTATTGTCTTTAGCTCACTTCTTCAAGTGGAACATACAAGATGGAAAAAAGATAGACTTCAGGATGGAGAGTTGCCCCCCTCCCTTTTTTGCCCTTTTGTCAGCATGCTGACTTTGCATAATAGGAGCATTGGTTAGAAGGCTGTGTGGTTCATGACCAACAGCACATGTGACATATGTGTTGTTTTACCCAGCTGGCTCAGGATGTTTCCAGTGACTGCTTTCCTGACATCTGCAGATTGTGTTCTGCATGAACCATGCCCTGGAGTCCGCCTCTGCCTGGCACCGTGTCTAAATCCTTAAGGCCATGTGCCTGGCCCTGCTGGGACACCATGCGGAGGCACAGTCCATGACCAGGTACATGTCCCGTCCCTACTGCACAAGCATGCTGGACCCCCATGCAGTATCCATGTGTGAATAAATGCCATTATGTAATTCTCACAGAGGGGTTAAGTAACATCATATAGTTACTAATCCTTCTGTTCCTGTGCTCCTAAGACTCAGAAAAGTGCACTGGATCGCTCTGCAAAACTGCTAAATGAAGACATACTGCTGCACTGACTTCCTAGATGGAGAGATGATGTTGCAGCCCAATCAACATGGCATCCAGGGGATTTATTATATGGTCCATCACTGTGATTTGCTCAGACTATGAGCCATGGTCTGATGTTGAAGGACAAGGAATTCCCTTAAGCAATACAGAAACTCCCCAACTTACGAACGAGTTATGTTCTGAGAGGCCGTTCATAAGATGAATAGTTCGTAAGTTCATAATGTGTATGAACACTTTATGTGTGGTCCTACCAAACATTCCTACAGTGTGTTAGTTATATAATAAAGTTGTATTAAGACATAAAATGTTTGTTATCTTATCCTAAAAACAAAAAAGCATAAATTATGTTAATGAATTGTAGTAATAATAACAATAATAATTATAATAATATAATAATTATCGCCACGTTTGTTTCTGTTGAGATGGCTTGTCGTTTTTCAGCACTACCACTAACATCACTAGCCTGACGTTTTCAACAACCATGATGGATATGCGATGCACTGGATAATTCATGATAAATCACGATAAATCTTAGAGCACTCTGGCGTACATGCTTACGGTCCGCAAGCTGGGAGAACAACAGGGATAAGATGGCGGATGCTGCGGTGCTGCCCAGCATATGTAGTGGCCAAACAACGTACTTGACTGGAGAGTCGTGGATGTAGAATTTTTAGCTGCGGCTCCCCAGGTCCTTTCTCCAAACAAAAATTTAACTTACAGCAGCCTTTGTTTGTATCTATGAATGTTCGCAAGTTGGATGTTCATAAGTAGAGTGGTGTCTGTATACCCTATATTGCCAAAAGTACTGGGACACCCCTCCAAATACTTGGATTCAGGTGTTCCAATCATCTCCATGGCCACAGGTGTATAAAATCAAGCACCTAGGCATGCAGACTGCTTTTACAAACATTTGTGAAAGAATGGGTTGCTCTCAGTGAATTCAAGCGTGGTACCGTGATAGGTTGCCTTCCATGGAATAAGTCCATCCGTGAAATTTCCTGGTTACTAAATATTCCACAGTCAGCTGCAAGTGGTATTATAACAAAGTGGAAGCAACTAGGAACAACAGCAACTCAGCCACGAAGTGGTAGGCCACATAAAATGACAGAGTGGGGTCAGCATATACGGAAGCGCACAGGGCACAGAAGTTGCCAACTGTCTGCAGAGTCAAAGGCTCCAAACTTCCTGTGGCCTTCAGATTAGCACTACAACAGTGCACAAAGAGCTTCATGGAATGGGTTTCCATGCCCAAGCAGCTGCATCCAAGCTTTATATCACCAAGTGCATTGAAAGCGTCAGATGCAGTGGTGTAAAGCACGCCGCCACTGGACTCTAAAGCAGTGGAGATGTGTCCTCTGGAGTGACGAATCACGCTTCTCTGTCTGCAGAGTAGTTTTGCAGAGTAGTTTTGATTGCAAAACCTACTCCATGGATCCTGTCATCAGTCTGTGGTTTCCCTTCCCAAAAGCACGTATATCCACTCATTGCTAACCTGACAGCAGTGTCTCACTGAGTGCAGCCATGTCAATGTGATACCCGCAAAGTTCTCCACAATGAGAGCTGTTCGTGTTCCAAGCTATGCCATCTTGTCACTATCCAGCAAGGCACAGACATTCCAGGCTCTAAAAAGAGTTTTCTTTGATTTGTATTTCTTGATGTATGTCGACTGCTAAGGAGATGATCCCCCAGCAGTGGTTACTAAGCCAAATGTTGTTGAGCAGGCAAGGTTTAGGAAATCTTTTCTAACCATCTTCCTCATATGATGGTGGGCAGTGCTGTCCTAAAAAGGGCTGCCCATTCACCCTGGATGCCATCTCTGCTGCCCCATGCAAAGACAAAGGGCTACTGGTTCATGGGCTGCCTACATGCAGGTTTGTAGCTACAGCTGCAAGTGGTCATCTCCACCTGTAGTGTCACCACTCCCCCATTACCACAAGATTTGTGAAGTTAGGTTCTGACTTACATGGATCACATGACAAAAACCAGTATGTGATGGAGATTTAAGTTGAACAGCTGTTGCACAATGGCAGTCCCACTCCTTTGACAGAAGAGACCTTGATCCAATGGCACAGTCAACCTTTACAGCTAGAAACCCCTCCTGCCGCAGGGAATGACCACTACGTCTAATGCTGGCTTCACATCTGCACAAATTACAGGCTTGGCCAGGGCTATGTGCATCCCTGCACAGCAACTACAGGGTTCAAAGCAGGGTCAGACCAACCCAGCTCAGGAAAGTCCAATGAGGCTGGACTCCACCCTCAACTGCATCACAGCAGTATGATTGGCTAGTGTGTTTCTATTTCTGGAGTGCATACAATGTGTTAAGATTCCTTTAAAACCATCCTCAGGTGACATTACACAAATCAATGCTGAAGTAGCCATACTAATAGAATATTGACCAAAATAATTAAGGAGTATTTCATTTAAAAACTGATACTTGTTAGAGTCATGTGAACAGTATGTATTTCTAAAAGATTATAAGGGAAGTTATAAAGCTGAAGTATTTGGTCTATGCACTACGATATGCATCTGCCTTTCTATACCCAGGCATAGAAGTGTTTAACTTTCCATTGCAAAATCATCTATATGTACAATGATGTCAGTAATCAGAACACACTAGTTTTTCAAAGACAGTTTAATGATTGGTCTTTCTTCACATCTCTATCTTATCCGATACTGCTTGTGTTTTTGTGGACACTTGTCGATCTCAATCATTCTTCAATAGGTATGTCCAAAAAACAGGTAGGTCACTGAGAAACTGACAAATGGGAGAAACCACGGGTGAAAGCAAGAGCTGCTTTATATTCTATTTTGCCGGAGACATCAATGTAGAAAGAATATACTTTCTGGGATCATTATGATAGTTTCTGACTTGAAAGCTATGTTTCAAAAATGTCTGGTCTTGCTAGCTGCAATGATGAGTTGTAGCATGTTCACTTGAGCGTGAAGCTGGTAACAAGCATTGGTGTTGTCCAACAGTTCTTAGCGTTTGATGATCGGTCTGCATTTTTCTCAAATGTAGAGAGTGCGTATGCAGTCTGAGTGGCAGATCTGTATGGTTGATCCTTAAACAATAAGTGATTCTACCAGATGGTTAGTAATTCCTTTGCTGAGGTAGTGTGGGTCTTAGTAAATTGAGTACTATTGAAATATTTTAAGAAAGCAGTATTTACAGTTCCTGTGGTGACCTCAGGAATCCCATTCTACTTTCTTGTTACTCAATTTTAGTTTTGGAAATCTGTATTTCTCCATCTTATGGATCTTTAGCCATAATTTGGTTTTTCAAGTGATCTGTTTTCTAGAATCCTTGGTCATATACTGTACAACTCACATCTGTTATGCAAAGTATCTGATTATCAATTACTAATGTAGCAGTGTTGTTGTATAACACCTTTTCATACCAGTTTAACCATAAATGGTGCTGTAGTTTTTTTTAATAACAACTAAAAGTGCCTCCATCTTTTATCAAATTTTTTTTATTTTCAAAATAGCACGAGCAATCGAATAAGAAACCAGTCATGTTGTCATGCCTCCTTTGGGGCAGAAACCAGCCATATACTCTAACTGCAGAGCAGGGCCTGTGTCACCTGGTTCAGTATGGCATGGTATAGGCTGTTTATAATAAAATACAGTGAAGACGTGAAATGCATGAAAACAGGAAAAAAATTGCCTTGCATACAAGACCGGATAGGTTCCCTCCTGCCGCAGTCCCAGGCGTAATAAGGCTTGATGGTCTCTGCCCAGGTTCCATGGCAGATAGAACGTGCCTTTGTGAAAAATAAGACAGATTTTCACTTTCTGACCTCAATAGTATCCTTTTGCACAGTGTCTGGAGACACACTCCTGTTGTCTTTACAAATATGCCTCCAGTCTTATTTTGTGGGAAATAGAAAAAGGTGGCATCATGGTGGTTAGCACTGTCACTGCACACCTCCAGGCTTGGAGCTTGATTCCCGCCTTGGGTGTGTGTGGAGTTTGCATATTTTCCCTGTGCTTGGTGGGTGTTCTCTGGGTTCTCCAGTTTCCTCCCACAGTCCAAATACATGTGGGTTAGGTTGATTGGTGTCTCCAAATTGCCCGTGTTTTTTTTTTTTTTGTGTGTGTGTGTGTGTGTGTGTGTGTGTGTGTGTGTGTGTGTGTGTGTGTGTGTGTGTGTGTGTGTGTGTGCCCTGCTGTGGGTTGACGCCCCACCCTGGGTGTTCCCTCCCTTGCGCTGTTTCTCCTGGGATGGGCTCCAGGCTTCCTGCGACCCTTAACAGGATAAGCAGTATGTAAAATGAATGAATGGAAAAAGGTTTTTTCTAGTGATAAAACTTCTCACACCTGTCACTTGTAATTGTATCTACTGTACCATGTTGTTTTAGTTTCTACTTTAGAAACTTCTTTTTGGTTATAAAATTGGTAATACTGCTGACACAGCAATGAAAAAAAACGTGCACTACGTGGCATTATTGTCAGTAGTGTTGTGCACCTTAACAGCACAATAAAGAGTACCTTGGTGGTTTCGAAACCCCAGAACCAGATGTTGTATGCAGTAAACATGTTATTTAAAATATTCTGTAATATATATTAACGTATGAAAGTAAAAGTGATTGTACTGTCATTAATACATGGTGGGTCGTGCTCTGCATTAAACACGATTAAAATTGCAATTGTGAATACTTTACCGTTACGACAGGCAACGCGACACGCTCGTCACGTGCTGAAAACGGAAGTGAAGCGATGCGTGTGCCTGTCTGGTTGCTAAGATACCACGGCGTCGGCAGTAAACAACTGAGCGAATTTTGCCAGTTTAACACGAGTTTATGAACTGCTCAACAGAGGCAAAAAACAAAGATCCATAATGTCTGACACTGAAGGACAGCCAGCACCCAAGAGCACGTTTTCAATCTACATGGCTGAAGGGGAGCAGCTTTACTACAAGGGTGAATACGTCAAAGCTATCGACAGCTATACTAAGGTAAAAAAAAAAAAAAGAATTTAAAAGTACGCTAGTAATATGTTCATATGATGACAGCTTAGACCTCAACTTTCCAACCAGCTACAATGTACCTCCTAATACAAGTCGTGTGTTTGTGAAGCGCAGACGTATATAACTGTGTATTTGCTCTGTACCATTATAGGAGTTTGTGTCCCAAACGCTGACTGTCCGGGCTGCTCTTCCAAAACTGCATTTTCCTGTTTTCATCTGAAACTAAAACCGTGTCGCCGGTAGATATTAACATCAGTGCTTCAAAATTCATGCAAATTTTAACGTTTATCATGTGGAAGATGCTCGAGTGTGCAGTGATTACTTACAGTACAATTTGTAGTTTCTCTGAAATTAAAACTGTATCAAAACGTTGTCACAAATGCGCACAACGCAATCTGCACGTAGATGTAACTCAATATTTGCAAATATACACAAACTCGCTAATGCACGGAACGTGTTCCACAAACAAATACATCTTTAAGGTAAGATAATAATCCTTTGTTAGTCCCACAACGGGGACATTGAGTGTTACAGCAGCAAGGGGAGAGCAAAGTGGTGAGGACAAACAATACCAAATAAAGACAGTAAGAGTTAAAAAAAAGTATTGTGTATTTTGAACTCTTTTCATTTGCATCCGTTAAAATCAAAATAAAACGACATCTTGCGAAAATACTGAAATAAAGCTATAATGTACCTCATAACAAGAACGAAAAAAAAAACATAAAGAAAAACATTCGTTTACTTTTCCATCTTTTCAATAGCAGAAGGTTAATTAGCCAGATTATGTCAGTGTTACAATAAGAAATTCAAAATTAACGATGGGATTACAGAGAGGCGAAGCCGCATTAAAACATGTACAGTATTCCAGTGATTCACACTCACGCCATATTCTCCATCTGAAATGTATTCCTGTATTTGTCATGTTTTTGATTGGTGTTAATAAATTAGTGTACAAATAACTGTCCATGCAGAAAATTTGTATTTTTGAAACGTCAGACGTCTTTCAAAACAGTAGTCAAACTATAAAAACTAAAATAAGTGAAACTAAAAGTAATAATTTAGTACAATAACTGTTAATGTTAAAAATTTATTAAAACTGAAATCTAACATGCTAAACTAAATAAAAATAAAACTTCAAAATTATAGTAACTCTGGTGTGCACCCAGGTCCAGTTCACTTGCCCCATGTCTGCCCTCAGATGTAGCCCAGGACAAGCAGGAGATCAGGAGGCCCAAATGCTTCAACAGAGGCCTCAACACTGGTCACAGTCTCTGTATCACTTATATAAAGTTCTACAAATTTTGATTATTAAAGTGATGTATTTCTTTCTTGAGATTAATCATAAACTATAAATCATCACACTGTAAAAGTCCAACAAATATTAGTCTTTACAAAGACAAATTAACACCTTTTGAACTACAAAGGGATTATATTTTTAGGTGACCATAATGCTTTGTAAAATAATGTAAATAATTTTAAAATATTATATATGAAAATGATATTGTACTCTAAATCCTGTAATATTATACAACTGGAGATTTAAGAAAATGCAGTTACCAATTATTTAGCAAAAACTTGTCAGTACTCAAAAGTGCTTAAGTATGCTCTTGAGTGTGCATAGATTTAGTCCTTAAGAACAGAAAGCCTTGTAAGAAAGCATTGACGAATGCCATCATCTTCCCGAACACTGTGCAAGTAGGTTTTCTATTTCTTCTTAAAAACGGTTGGTGAATGAGGCCCCATGCACTTTCAGAGTTGCAGCATCCTCCTCTAGCAGCAGTGATGCTGCCCCAACACCTGCTACATCTGCTAGTATAACTTCAACAACACCTCCTGCTTTAAGCGAGTCAGACCACCTGTGGCCATATCTCCAAGAGATGTCCTTCTTTCCTGGCATGAAGGATTCGCCATGTTGAAGTGCCTCCTGTGCTTGCCAAAAAGCACTGAAATTCTGGCATACCCTGTCGAACCTCAAGAAACGTGTTTTTTGTTTTAATTTTAGGTGGTGCAATAAATAATAATTTGGAAAAGAAGATACTACAAAATAAAAATGTTGAGTTCTTCAAATTCTGACTGCTTTTTTAACAACATACTTCTACTTTTACTTTCCATACTTAAGGCCATTTATTCAGAAACTACTTTTGATAAAGTACAGTTAATAACATGCTTTCGTACTTTCACTTAAGTAATATTACAGTGGGTGACTTAGACTTTTACTAAAGTAATTATATAGTCAGATATCTGAACTTTTACTTAATTGTGTGTGTTTCAGGTATTTTATACAATGCTGCCCACAACCATGCCATGTTTAAAGTCACTTAAATCAACTCACTTCCCCATTCTGATGCTCGGTTTGAACTTCAGTAGATTGTCTTGACCATGTCTACATGCCTAAATGCATTGAGCTGCTGTCGTGTGATTGGCTGATTAAATATTTGCATTAAGGTATGGACCAAAAAAAGGTGCTAGGTTGTTACTGTGTACATTATAACACCTACTGTACTTCTCCCTTTTGTCTTATCAAAGTGTCACAACACTATACCTCAAATGTTAGAATTAATTTCCACCTAAAATAATTTGGCCAGCTAAACTGTCCGGAACCTTTTATTGTTTTTATAGACAAATTTTGATATGTATTATATACCATCTGGCTAAAGTAGTAATCACCTGGTAATGATGTACAAGGCTATTTAAAATGTTTCACACATTCGCAGTGATTTTGTTGAGTTCATGGTTTTCAGGGCGAATGCAGATTAAGATGGAGATACAGTACATATTTGGACCTCGCACAACTGTTCATTTGTATTTGTGATTTATTAACGTCAATTACATGAATTTTCATGCAGAACCGAATGCGTTATTGTAACCAGAAACACTTCTGAAGATGAAAATTATTAGTGGTTAGCAGCAACATTACTTGAGATTCAAAAATGGGGGGCTAAAGCCTTTTATAGGGGGGGTCTGCACCAAGAGTGTTTAAAATATTTTTAATTTGCATTTTTTTTTAATGATTGATCACAGATGTTGTAGCAATAAACATTAAAAGTCAAACAGCGTCTTCATAACAGACACTAACAGGTTTAACAGTACCTGTCTTTCAGCTTTTATGAACACATATTACACATATTCATAAATAACTGAGTTTTGTCCAGGACAGGCAACAAATCTCACCACCACCTCCACACTGGCCACACCAAACCTGGCGTTTTACAGCCACTGTCATTTTATTTTTTCTCTTGCTAAGTCTGCTGGCTGACAGAAAGGTAATCTTCAGAAAATGTGATCGGTTGATTCAATACTTTGTAGTTTCGTACGTTAAACACACTATGTAATAAATGAAATGGGCAGTGTGTAACTACTTAAAGTTTTTATATTTGACATAAAACAATGGGTGGTTTTAATTCAAGAATTAAAGTTAGAGATTTTTTTTACACAGGTTTTACATGATCACGTTGATACTTCTTAGCGTTAAAGTCTGACATTTTGCCTAAAGAAAATTAATAAAACTGTAATTAAAGTAAAAATTATGTAAAATTATTTTTTGGGGGAGGGCTAGAGAACATTTTATGGTGGCTAAATCCCCTCTAAAGCAGGTCAGGCAACAGCCCTGGTGGTTAGCTGTACAGGGCCAAGCCATGTAATGTTCAGTTATATGTTGTACTTCCCAAACAATCTGATGATGTAATTAATACAATTATAGGCACTGAGACTGCAGCCAGATGACAAGAACTGTTTAGTGGCTAGATCCAAGTGCTTTGTAAAGATGGGAGATGCAGAGAAGGCCTTACATGATGCTGAAGCATCCCTCAAGGAAGACAAAAAATTTTTCAAGGTGAGTATTTTTTCTTGAAAAACATTCACTAAGAGAATGAAGTCTTTGTTGTTAAAAGATTTAGCATTTTTATTTCACTGTGAATATTACAAAGTGGCTAACTCATGATATCTTGGAAATAGGTTATTCGTTTCTTTCTCAATGATTACTTTTACATGTCTGCTATTAAACAACACCAGGGTCTGTATCAAAAGGCAGAGGCACTGTACTTAAGAGGAGACTTTGAATTTGCTCTGGTGTTTTATCACCGGGGACACAAGCTACGACCAGAGCTGCAGAAATTCAGGCTGGGAATCCAGAAAGCTCAAGAGGCAATCGAAAATGCAATCGGCAGTAGGTTCAGAAAATTATTTCCTTTTTTTCTGTTATCCTTAATCTTGGCGTTGGTGCTTGATGCTTTTAGTGATGTTTATGTTAAAGGGTGTATGTTTCTTGCATGTTTCATTACTTGTTCCTCTTGTTGCTAATTGTAAGCCTTTCTGAAATGTTCCATCACGTCTACTTTCTGAGTTACTATTTTGTGTGGTTTTTTTTACTGGTTAAAATGTATGTTGCTTCCAAACTAGTGCAGATGACTTGCGTTTTTTCTAGGTCCGTCCTCAGTAAAGCTTGAGAACAGAGGAGATCTAACCTTTTTCCACAAACCCGAGGAGGTAAGGTCGCTGCACACTGTGTGTGACCTATCAACCGAGTCCCTGTTTCACTGTAATGCCCTGTACTTGGCAGGGTAAAAAGGGGAAGTTTGAAGAGTTGGCCCAGACCCTGAAGAAGGAGCAGAAGAAGCTGAACCAGAGGCAACCCAAGAGCAACAAGACCTCCAAGAAGCTGCTGGGCAAGCTCTATACTGACAAGGAGTACTTGGAGAAGTTGCTGAAGGATGAAGGTACTCCTTTGCAGGACAGAAGTGTGTCACGCAGAAACTGTTCTGGTGTGCAGTAGTATGGACAGAGGAAAAATAACTAGTATTTTCAAGTTCTCAGGAAACGTCACTTGCATTCATTTGCGCTTTGCTAAGAACATGCTTAAATACTACATGAAGTTCTGGATTCCTGTAGGAGTCTGTGAAATTCTACCAAAAAAAGGGATTCGTTTCATGTATCCATTTTAGCAGAACTGGTATTTACTTAGCGTTGCAATGTTCAGCTAAGTACTGAGTATTCCTAATTCCCTAGTTATGTTTTATACAGTATTTATCTAAGGGTGCAATCATACCTGCCTCGTTTAGTCCAGTTGAATCTGGTTAGTGTTCTCCGTTGGTGTGGTTTGTTTGGGCACAGCAATTGCATTCAGGTATGGACCAAAAGAACCGCACCCTTTACTGAATGTGGTCTCGGACTGGTCCCAAATGAACTCTGAAGCGGTTTGTTTGTGGAATGAACATGATCAGGTCTCGATCCGAACCAACTACAAAGAGTATGCTGCAAGTTTGAGCTAAGTGGCTCCCTTAGCCAGGTACACTTTGCATGTTGGGAGGTGGCAGAGCTAACGTGAATAGCTGAAACATATAGCACTGGCAGTAAGCAGGACAATGAATCGTGGTCAGACCTGGACTAGCAATGAGGTGCACTGCCTTCTTGATATTTGGGAAGATGAGAACATCTGTCAGCTCATACAAATAGCTCATAAAAACACTGATGCATTCAAAATGTTCAGTCGATAGTTTAAGGAGAAGATGTTTGTATGGTCTGCTGAACAATGCCACATAAAAGTGAAAACACTGAGGCAACGGTAATTACCACAGTTATAAGCAAAAGCCAGTTGTGCTGTTTCTCCATGATCATAGGACTATTCATTAGCACAGAACATGGATCTTTTTCCTGTTTTTACGTTCTTATTCCCACCCCAGACTCTTTTAACCAATGAGTGGAGAGAACAGTGTCACATGACTGACAGTGACATATTTTGGTTCAATTGGATTCTTTTCCCTGTGTGAACAGAAACCAAACCAAGGATAAAACGGACTAAACATGCAAATTTGTCCAATGACTAATTAAATCAAACTACAGGTTTGAAAACACCTGCTTAGATGCTTAGAAATTTTGCCAAAATGTGTAAACATCGTGAAATCCATTGTTTTGAGTCTCCTGGCTCATTAAAAAGAAAATGTGATTCCTGTGTGCTGTACAGACTTGGTGAAGGGCAAGATGAGAAATGGAGAGAAGCTTCAGGACCTCATTGTTGGCTGTCTCACCTACCTGGACACGCGCACAGAATTCTGGCGCCAGCAGAAACCCATATATGCCCAAGAGAGGGACCGCAAACTAATGCAGCAGAGGTGGGACAAAACCCGGCACAGCTCCCCTTCAGAGCCTACAAGATATGTGCTTATGAGCCTTGAAGAGATTGATTCAGGTGAGAGGGCCATTTACCAATGACTAATAATAATGCATGGGTAATAGAATTGGGTTTTGATGTCCAAGAGTCACAATGCATTTCGATTTAATTTATCTCACCTGTTATCTTAATTTATGTTATTATATCTTATTAATACATAACCAGGTGGAAGGGTGTATAGTTTGTGGTGTTCAGTCTCAGATTATTTTTCTCCCAGCCCTGGCTGCAGGCAATGCAAAGGGGAGCCTGAAGAAGGCCTGTGAAGTTCTGAAGACGGTGCAGAACTGGTCAGATGCAAAAGTACCCAATAAGTTGGAAGTGCAGGGGAACCTACACAGCTGCATTGGAAATGCTTTGTTTGACATGGATGATATGGATAAGGCACTGGAACACCATCAGACGGATCTGGAATTGGCAGAAAGGGGGTAAAAACAAAGCTAATATAATTTTTGTCAATAACAGCCAGTTGTCTGCAAAATACAAATGTTACGGTTAACACTGCAGGCTTTGAAGTTTATCATTACTGACTTCAACAGAAAACTAATGGATGCCAAGTCGAGGGCTCTAGACAACATTGGTCGAGTGTATGCTCGAATTGGTAAATTTTCTGAAGCCATACAGACGTAAGTGAATGGTTACCTTCTTTTAAAATACTTTACTTGGGCTGGATTCAATATGTATTTTAGACTTCATCCAATGTTCACTGAATGAAATTGCATGCTTTGAACATAGGCTTTGCTATTGACATTGAATTCATGACTTTAATAATGCAAAGTTTCTAGCTGTTTTGGCACTTTTTGAGTTTCTCAGACTCCATTTGATTGTGACCCTTCTAGTCACAGTTTTAGTTTGAATTGCGTGCTCCTAACAGTCATCCACATTCCCTGTTGGGGTCTTTGCTTTATTGGTGTTTGTAGGTGGGAGCTGAAGGTCCCTCTTGCCAGCAGTAACCTGGAGAGGGCCTGGTTGTTTCACGAAATAGGACGTTGTTACCTGGAGCTAAAGCAGCACGAGGAGGCCCGCGACTATGGCTGTCGCTCGCTGGCTGCTGCAGATGAACTTGCAGACGAAAAGTGGCGGCTGAATGCCAGTGTGCTGGTGGCACAGGCGGAGGGTGAGTGATAGGACACCCAGAGAAAAAAATGCCTCTCTCCCTCTCAGCTGCTTGACTTCTTTCTGGTTCATAACTGATTTCCAGCCAGGTTGGTCAAAGTTCAGCAGCTGGGATTTGGTCCCTCAGCATTTGCGACACTGTTCTGATGTGTTTGTCCAGGCCAGCGTGCTGTGCTCACGGATTTTTGGTGCTCGGTTAGAACTTCGTAGAAGACATCGTCATCCAATGCTCCTACCTTAAAACGGCCTTGGATTTTTTTGTGTTGTGCATACCTACACTTTACCCTTTTCTCCATTGTTTAAGGAACTGCTGGCAGTAATTACTGACTGTTTTTCACATGCCTTTTGCAGTGAATCTTGGAAACTACAATTCTGGTGTGGCACACTTTGAGAAAGCCCTGAACCAAGCCACAGTCCTGCAAGATGAGCCAGCCAAGGATGCAATTCAAATGGTAATACAATCTAGAGATGAGTCACATCCCACCGCCAGTCAGTTCCATTCCTGTCTACTACTCAATTCCTTGAAATGTGTTATCTGTTGTATCAGTTCTAATCCAAGTGTAGTACCACAAGTGGACCTCTTTGAATTCCAGATTGCCATTTAATTTCAGTATGGCTCAGTTAGTACTAACCTATAGGGAGCTGTTAATAATCCTGCACATCTGTCACTTGCCCAGATTACATTACAAAAACACTTTAGGTTTTCATACTGAAAACTATCTGGGATGAAGAGGCATTTAGTTTGGTGTATTATTTTATCATGAACACTATGTGTTGAAACAAGTGTGTCAATTTCTAAACCCGCTGTCCTTAAAAATTGTCTTGTTTGGGTTTTGGACCTTAGTAACATCAAGCCTTCCTTAAAAATCCAGGCCAAGCACTGCAAATACCTTCTGACAAGTATGCACTGGTTCTGCTCATCCAGTCATGCTATATCTCTCCTTTCAGGCTCTATGTGAAGCAAGGCAACACGTGACTGACTCAGCTAAAGCCTCTTAATTAAGCATGTGATCAGAAGACTACGGGCATTCTAGCAAAATGCTAGCCTAAGCTATTTCATTTGAGTCTATGCAGATGTGACATCTATTTTTTTCCCCGTTGCACTTGAACCCAAACCACACCCTAGTACAGTTGTGCCGAAGCCATTGTGGTCTTGGGTAGGCAACAGTCGCGCAGCTGGAGCACATGGCCCATAAATTGTATTTGACAAATTGTGACAGCGTCATGTAGTTGCGGTAAATTGCTCCTTCGCAGTACATCATTGTTGGTAACGTGATCACGGTAGGAAATGCCGAGTGTGTGTAACTAGCCAGTTCGAGCACTCAAAACTATGGAAGAACTTCATCCAATGAAATTAAACTATGTAAGTAACTGGGCAGAGTTTTGGGATTTTTGGGATGGGGCTTTGGCACAATTATAATAGTGTGGGGGGGCTTTGGGAGAACTGCACTGGGGGAAAAGACACATGCATATGTGTTCTTCAGAGGAATCAAAGCCAGACTTTGAACAGAAATTGGTGTATGCTAACAATACATTGTTGGTTTTTTAAGTAAATTGTTAACTAAACTGTTAGCTTTTAAATCAAATTGTTAACTAAACTTTTTTTGTCTGGTGTGTGATCTCAGACTAAAAAAATAAACGTAAAAATAAATGCACGTAAAACTGTTTGTTGATTTCTTAATTATGTACATCTGTTTAATATACCAAACCATAAAAACAAAAAACTTAATGAAGCATTATACCACGTGAATACACACTAGCACTGCGCATCCTATAAAATTAGACACAATGATGTTTGACAAGCATTACTGAACTCCTTATTACAGACTCCTTATTACAGACTCATTGTAATAAGGATTTTCTTGTACTACAGCTTAAGGCTTCTCCCTTCTGTGGATCAGGCCTTGTCGTGGCAGAAGGGCTTGTGCGGCCTAGTGATCCTCGGGGCTATGTCGTCGGGGAGCTGATGGCCCCTGGTAGGGTCTCCCAAGGCGAACAGGTCTGAGGTGAAGACCCAGACTAACATGATCCAATAATAAAACCCTATGAGTAATGGTGGCATAATATCAGTTACCCTGCCTGAGTCAGGCCTACCGGGACCCGGCCCTGGAGTTAGGCCTGGGGGCAGAGTTCACCGGTGAACACTTGGTGGCTGGGTTGCCCACAGAACCTGGTCGGGCTTAGCCCAAAATGGTAATGTGGAAGAGCCGTGTGGGCCCACCACCCGCAAAGTCTATTGCAGGGGTTCGGTGCAATGCCCATTTAATGGCAGGAGAGAGAGGGGGCGCTTTCGTGGCCTTGGGTTTCAGCAATGGAAACTGGCTCTTGGTACGTGGAATGTAACCTCACTGGGAGGGAAGGAGCCTGAGCTGGTGAAGGAGGTTGAGAGATACCAACTAGATATAGTTGACCTCACCTCCACGCACAGTGTTAGCTCTGGAACTAAGCTCCTTGATAGGGGTCTCTCTTCTACTCGGGAGTTGCCCATGGGGTGTGACGCCAGGCAGGTGTGAGGATACTCACAAGTCCCCGGTTGGCGGCAGCACAGTTGGAGTTTACTCTGGTAGACAAGAGGGTCGCCTTGATGCAACTCTGGATTGCATAGAGGAAAACTCACTGTTGTGTGTGCTTATGCACCCACCAGCAGTGTAGAGTACTCAGCCTTCTTGGAGAAAGTGGATGCTGTCCTGTAGAGGATCCCACCCATGGAGTCCATTGTTCTGCTGGGGACTTCAATGCCCATGGTGGTGATGACTGGGAAACCTGGAGAGGAGTGATTGGGAGAAACAGCTTGCCTGAGCTAAATCCGAGTGGTGAGCTGTTGTTGGATTTCTGTGTAAATTACAGTTTGTCTATAATAAACACCATGTTCGTACTCATGGTAGTTCATAAGTGTACATGGTACCAGAATGCCTTAGGCCGAAGGTCGCTGATTGACTTTGTAGTCGTTTCGTCTGATCTGAGGCCATATGTTTTGGACACTTGGGTGAAGAGAGGAGCAGAGCTATCAACTGATCACCATCTGGTGGTGAGTTGGTTCAGATGGCGGGGGAGGCTACCAGACAGGCCCAGCAGATCTAAAGGAGTATTTGCGATCTGCTGGGAATGGGTGGTGGAGGACTCCATCCGGGATGATTTTAACTGCCACCTCCGAAAGTGTTTCTCCCATGTCCCAGAGGGAGCGAGTAACAGAGTCTGAATGGACTCTGTTTAAGACCTCTATCATGGAAGCAGCTGTATGTAGCTGTGGTCAAAAGCTTGTCGGTGCCTATCATGGTGGCAATCCAAGGACCCTTTGGTGGACATCAGAGGTGAGGAGAGCTGTCAGGCTGAAGAAGAAGCTTTCCAAGCATGGTTAGCTTTGGGAACTCCGGTTTTAGTGGAGGGGTGCTGATGGGTGAAAAAGAATGCAGGTGCTGTAGTTTTAGAAGCAAAATCTGTGGCTTGGGAGAGGTTTGGAGAGTCCATGGAAAGCAACTTTCAGTTAGTTTCAAAGAAGTTCTGGAAAACTGTTCGGATAGTATGCTGCCTTTGGGTGAGGGGGGAGAGCCTATCTCGGGCTCTTGTTCATGAGTAATGGGAAAAGAGATAGTGAGATTGATCATAGATTGGGTGTGGCTTCTGCAGTGAGGCGGCCACTATACTGGACCTTAGTGATGAAGAGGGAGCTGAGCCATAAAGCAAGGTTCGCGATTATACCAGTCAGTCTATATCCCTACCCTCACCTATGGTCATGAACTTTGAGTAATGACCGAAAGAACAAGATCGCAAATACAACCTGCTGAAACGAGCTTCCTTTGTGGAGTGGCTGGGCTTACTCTCCAGGATTGGGTGAGGAGCTCTGAGGTCTGGGAGGGGCTCAGAGTAGAGTCGCTACTCCTCCGCATTGAGAGGAGCCAATTGAGGTGGCTCAGACACCTGATAAGGATGTCCCCTGGGAGACTTCCATTACAGGTCCGCTGGATTAATCAAACCATATATTGAATTGTCACACACAAAATGAAAGAGGAAGTCCTAGAGATTTTGAAGGTTACCACTAAAGGGCTCTCCTGACATGCAGTTTGTGAGAAAATGGTGATGGAGCAACAGAAGGCATTTTGTGTGCTGCAATTCACAAAGTGTGCATTGGTAGTGACGGTGCAGCATCTTTTGTTGGTGCTATGGCATGAATCCACCACAGGAGCAGAGTATCCAATGGTGGTATTGGCAGTTCTAGTTGTCTGTGCAAAGGCAGAAGCACAGGACAACCAAACTTGTCTCAAGGCAATGTGAAGGAAATCAACAAAATTCTCCCTCACTGTCAGATTGGTCGCAGTGGACCCCGTGATTTGGTGCTCTACAGGTGGCCCTCTATTTAACCTGATCTAACTGTAACTGTGATTTTTTTCTCCTCTGGGGATATGGGGTTTATGTGGCACCATTACCAACAATGCTGATTGAACTGAAAACCCTCATTGTTACTGACCTGGTATCAGTGACAATGGATATGCTGGTGGGAGTTTGGCAGGAATTTGATTATCACCTCGATGTCACTAAAGGAAGTGGAGCGCTTGTAGGTGAGGAACATAAATTTTAATAGTCTTTGTTTAAACTAATGTGTCCACCAGGGGATCAGAGTATCCACTCTGTGTACACTTCACACATAGACATTTCAAAACAGGTGTAACATTACTGAACATCCTGTAGAACTAGAGAGGCCCCAGATCTTCAAGCAAACATACCAGAGGAAACAGATTTTTGTGAATTCCACAATTTGTTTTGGGTATATTTTGATGGCTGCCTTCACTTCTAGAACATCGTTTAAAACACAAAAACAAAACTAGCAAAATACTGAGCTCTTGCAGGTTATGAAAGTCTCCAGTAATATTACCTGTCCATCCTACCTTATGCTGGCCTCTTCTCCTTTCTTTTTATTGATCCTTTATTAATCCTGAGGGAAATTCCAGTCCTCTCCATTGAACTCATTGCTTTCTGGGGAGCAATGGGCAGCCATCATTCAGCGCCCAGTGAGTTAGTGCTAAATGTTTGCTAAAGGACACACCTGGTAGCTGGGCCAGGATTCCAACTGGGAAACTTCTGCATCCCAGCTGGATGCTCTGCCCATTGAGCCGTTGGTCACCACCTTTAGCATTTCCCAGCATCAGTCTTCTACACACTCCTGACTATATTTTGTGGCATTTTTGCCAAACTATTATTGTTTTTATTGGCTTTGCTGTCAGACCTTTCAGTAAGCAGAGTGGATTTATTTCTATGAGCATCAATGTATTTCGTTGTCTTGAAATCCAAATAACCGAACGGTTCTCTCAACACCATAATTAAATGCGCTGATGTTTCTGGCTCACATTGTTGCTTCTGATCCAGCTCATAGCCCATGTGTTATAACTATAACCAGACCACAGGTTTGGCTGTAGGGAGCTCCGACAGCGTGATATTTTCAGCCTGAACTTGTTTGGATTACAGTAGCTTTCCTCACAAGAAACAAACATATTTTAATTGCATGGCTGAAGCCATCATCTACAGATATTGTTGAGCTCAGGAAAATGAAATCTATCACTTCCAGTAATATTTCTCCACCTGTTTGCCAAGAATTAATGGGGTGGATGACATTATCTTACTCTTTAATGTCAACGAACAAGCCGGTACCTGAATAGATGGAAAAGAGATTTCCCCACCCCTAAGGGATTTGTTCAGGATAGCTGAAACAAACTGTACCCAATGTCTAAGCAATAATGAGAAGCATTTCTCAATAGCGTCAAGATCACAACCTAGCTGTTGGGTAAATGGTTGCTGTATTTTTCACATCTGTCAATTCTTTTTCACTTCTTGTTTCTTGCTAACTAGCTACAATATGACATTCATATATAGATGTAAATACAGAAATGCACGTACTGATAATGTTGGTGAAACCACGAGGAAAAAAATCTGGACAGAAGACAAGAAAAGTGATGATTATAGAATATTGGAAAAGTACACGCTCTATAAAGTTGCTACAGGGAAAATGTCCCTCCTCTTCAGTTTAATAATGAATCAACTAATAAGGCACAGATCTTGACATATTGGTTACTTAATAATTTAACCCTAAATGACTTTGTAAAGACATGTTTGTTGCAAATGGGAACACGTTTTTTATTTGAGTATTTTAAAATTCTTGTAACCTATCTAGGTGTGCGGTCATCATATTGGGGTTTTATTTTGAGTGTTGATGTGTGTGTGTTTGTGTGTGTGTGTGTGTGTGTAAAAGACTGCCTAAGGAAAATCATCCAGCAATAAAACAAGTACAGAATACACTGCTACCAAGAGCCAGAATAAAGATGAATGAAAAACGAGATGCTTTTTTTTTTTTTTTTCTTCTTGGTCTGAAAGAACGGTGTAGCTTCAAAAACACACTCCTACTTTCCTCTTTGTGTGAAATGTAATGTATCAGTTACAGTAGAAAATAAGTCTCTGGAAATGTGTCATCAAATGAGATTTTATTTATTTTTGTCTTAACGGTGCTCAGTACAGTAAACTAAACAGCACTACATCCACAGCCTCGTCAAACGTGCAAAACATTTCTGTTAACTGAAGCTCAGGTTCTTCCCCACCCACAGTGTTTAACCTTGGAACCATTTTAGGGTGGTGGTGGAAACCACCACTGCCAATAAGACAATTAAAAATTAATATAAAATACAAAATGCAAAATACAAAAACGGTGCTGTTGTAAAAGGGCTGCAGTGTGAAAACCGGGTAACGGTGCTGTGGTACGGGGCTGCAGTGTGAAAACCGGGTAACGGTGCTGTGGCACAGGGCTGCAGTGTGAAAACCGGGTAACGGCGTTGTGGTACGGGGCTGCGGCGGGAACACTGGGTAACGGTGTTGTGGTACAGGGCTGCGGCGGGAACACTGGGTAACGGTGTTGTGGTACGGGGCTGCGGCGGGAACACTGGGTAACGGTGTTGTGGTGCGGGGCTGCGGCGGGAACACTGGGTAACGGTGTTGTGGCATCCCACTGATATGCTGACACAGCAGAGCATTAACATTCTAGTATTGTATCCAGCAGGGATGAACAAAGCACTGAGGAAAAGACAGACAGACAGACACCTGAGAGTGGCCCAGACAGGGAACTGTGGCAAGATATTATATCTGGCCACCACACAAAGACACACTTCAACAGTCATGACCAGGAGATCCTACAGGAATATAGAAATTCAGATTAATTTCTTTCTGACCTTCTGCTAAAGGATTCTTTTAGGCTTAATGTTACAGTTAGAAAAAAAAAACATCTGCTTCTATAAATTTATGTTCTTGCTGTATTGTTTTCTAAAATCCCTGATCTTCAGTGCATTATCATTCAAACATAAAAAAAATAAATGATATTGTTTGTCAAAAGGTACTAGAGAAATGGTTTGGCTATTTTATAAAACGTGAAAAGATAAAGAGGACATTTTAAAGTCCTTATGAACTTCAGAAGCATAAATATTTAGCATTATGGTCATTCAGTGCTTTGGAAGAAGAGATAATAAGCAAGATTGAACAGTCTGGTGGAGCAAAGAAGCAAAAAAATTTTCGCAAATCATTTCTAAAACATTTCGCAAATCATTTTTTTCCTTTCTTAGAAAAAGGTCCAGTCCTGGCAGCCAGCTGCTCCCCTTCTAACGCACTGAATAAATCTCATTTCATCATCTCAGCCGGAGAGACCCTCCAATGCATTCTTCCCATCTTTATGACCTTTTTTAAGGCAAAGCTCCATTTTGTAATAGGTTCTAATCAGTGTTTCTACCAATTTACATGCTTGGCAAAGAAAATGGAGGCCTTGGCTTTGATGAATAGGGGAGAAAAAAGGAACCAAACGATAACCCATGATGTGTAAGGAAACAGCTCCATGTCTTATTAGTCTGGGTCTTCACACACATGCCTGAATGTACGCAGTGGGGGGGGGGGGTGCACATTCATCTGCACAGCAATAAAGGCACACTGGTGTGCGCACGTGTGTGTGTGTGTGTGTGTGTGTGTGTGTGTCTGTGTGTGTGCGCATGCGTGCATGCACGCAAGAAACATAGAATGTCTGGGAAGCCTTACTTTACCATTTATTTTCAATTCAATCACAGAGACTCGCCCTGGCCGAGAACCGAAATGGGCCGAATTGTGAATTTCTGATCAGCGCGCTGAGGTAGGAATATAATCCCATTTCACCGGCCGCCTACCTGCCTGGCTATGAAAGCCAGAGAAGATAGAATATGCTAGAAAAAGAGACCTGTTCCTTTAGACCTCGTACAGACAGCCTTTTCCCTTTACCAGCAATAAATAAATAAATAAATAATAAAGGAAAAAAGAGGAAATATCGTAGTATGTACATCTGTTAGTAACTGTCCATACATCCATTGTCAGATTCTTATGTACACAAATGCTAAAATAAAAATTTCAATGTACATATTAACTCCAAGTAGGAAACAATGATGTGTTTACTATTAATTTAGAATTTTTATATTATATTTTTATATTACTGTGGCCAGTGCCATTATTGTTATAATCATTTTCAAAATCATTGTTTGCAACCATTAAAATGACTAATCTAATTGGACAACAAAGGCTTTCTGTTGCGTGGCCAACATTGGCACATCTTCAGTCTCCGTTGGCCGGTTAACTCTGTAAGGTGTCTACAGCAGACCTTGGACAGAATAAAAATGAGTAAATGAGGCTTGCTGAAGCGCCAGACCAAAGTGTATCCAGTGGGCAAATTGCATCATTAATGCTTGACATACTTAAACCAATTGGATCACTCCACAATACACTACAGAGTCGTTTGATTGGTTCAAATCAGTCAATCATTAATAAAGCAATCTTCTCAAATGGCTTCACCTTAGTGTAGGTTTTTTTTTGAAAAGCAAATCATGGCTGCCATTTGACATTGTATTACAATGAAGAAACTAACAAAGGAAAGCTTGTCAGATCAGGTCAGTTTGAAAGCTCTATTTTGAAGATGTCTGTACTTTTTACACTATGGATGTTCAGGGGTTTTACAAAGCAATTCCTGAAGCCTAAAGGCTCAATAAGTTGTTTTAAGGAAGTGTTATTATGCGATTAAGACAAGGTTTAGAGTTTGGAGATAGCAAAGTTAATTACAACTCTGGTATACTTTTCCCCCACCTCCTGTTTTCAATAATAAAAAGCGAAAAGATCGCAGGTTATCTGTGCCTCTGGAGAGGCAACGCGGGGAAAGCGTGGCACATTCTCCCTCACACTTTCTCCGTCTAATTTCCGCTTGTGCATTTTGGAATAAAATTAATTTCCTCAGCTATCTAATAAATCAATGAGCGAGTGATTGTCATTCTGCCAGTCCATCAAGCTGTGAGGCTCTGTTTAATCTGTATACAGGACGTGTCCCGGCTGAGCCTGTGCCGCGGCACACCACGGGTTCACACTGTAACCAAACAGGGATGCGGGGGAGATAGGGCAGCACAGGACTTTCAACAAATTACTTTCAAAAATCCTTTGTGAAAATACCCATTATTATTATTATATTCTTAAATATACACATGAAATTATTTTTACTGTTTTCATATTAAAATCACCACTGTATTTGTTTCGTCAGAGAAACTGACAATTTGTGAAGTGATTTGCAGCTTTTTACAGTAACCATACCATACCATAACCAGTACCACAGTACCAATTACACAACAATCTTTCTGGTGTCAGTTCTTATCTTTTAAGCAGAGGCAGTTCTAGGATTTATTAAAATGGGGGGGGGACCCAGAAAGGGGCCATATTTAACACAGAGGGGCCAACCACATGTCTTGCATTGATATGGACTTTTCTGAAGTAGCTAGTGACTGCTCCCCCCAAGTGCCCTGGTAACCCCCCCACCACCCATTGTTATAACAACCTTAATTCCATACCTGTTCTCCATCTGGTTCTCTTTATTAACCTCCCGTGCTGTAACTACCTCTAAGGTCCCGCCCCCCTCCCGGTCCAGTCCCAGAGAGAAGCAGAGACGCTACAGACATGTGAAGCACAGTAAGCAGGAAACCCATAACGGTGACTATACGGCTGGCCCTGCTGCTCCCCCACTGTTCTTCAGGTGAAAGGAGAGCACTGCCACGGTGGGCTGGAAGAGTGCAGGAAGGGTTAAGTGATGGTTTTGTAGAGCATTGATCCACAGCAGATAGAGAGCTAGATAACCCAGACCTTGTTCTCTGCCATTACAGAATTAGCCTAACCGTAGCTTCAGTGACAGAACAGAAACACCATGCTGAATTCCTCACAATGATCTCATTGATTTTTGCCCTGAGGGACATTGTGTTCCCAGAGGACAGTAAATTGGACGTAATTTTACAGGGAATTACACCTTCACTTAAAAGTTTATGGAAAGACAGGTGGCAAGGAGGCAAAGGAGATGGCTTTCAGAGTGGATTCAACTGGGAAAACTGGGAATGGAAGGAGACGCGTGCAAGTTGTGAGCGCATCAGCTCCATGCAGACGCATGTGTACAAAGCTCCCCAAACAGCAGCGATGCAGTCAAAGCACAGGGAGACTCCGCTCAAGTACATTACAGAAACACGCAACTTCCACACCACCAGACTTTACACGGTCGAAGCCGCACACCACATACATGTAGCCAACCTGGTTGAGGAGAGAGTTGTAGCTAAATATTATTATTGCACAATAATATTAAAGTGGGGCTTCCAAGCTCCAACACTAAGAGGCCCATTGAGGTTTTAATCCAGCATCTACCAGTATATTATTTCAACAGACATTTTCTGACTTTCAAAAATCATATCGATAACATTGGGGAATATATATTTTGCTGGAAAACCTCTTTGCCAAGTCTCTTTCTGTTAAGTGTGAAATGAAAAAGGTGTTCATTTGCACCTGTACGAATAAAATTAAAGCCAAAAATTTTAAAAAAGCTGTCTTTCCTGTCCCCAAAACAAGTGACAACCTGCAACAGACTGGCAGAAATGTGTCTGGGCAGTAGAATGAACAAAGGGTGCAATCAAAGCTCTTTACTCAGCAGTGCCTGACAATCGCGGACAGTGTACAATTTCACTTCGTTTCTTCCCTTTGCTCTTTCGCCGTAAATTCATTCCACTCGCTGGCGCTTGCTGACCTTGGAGTAGACCCTGGGACATAAAAGGTTCTTTATCTGTTCCAGGTGTGGGCAGCCCTGCTTGGAGAGCGGGAGAGCAGACCTTTGCTTGCACGCTAATGCCTTCAAAGTGCATGCCGCGGACTTTAAGGGGTCTCGCTGCCCGCATCTTTGTGGAAAATCTCTGTCCTTTCTCTGCCGCAATTTCCACACTGAAACTGAGCATGCCTCGGAACACCGACACAACACCTAGGTTTAAACGCCATTAGCCAGCAAATGTCTTTTGACAGGCCTTTGTTTTCTGTTTTGAAGCCTTAACAATGTTATTTATGAGAGTAAATAAAAACCAAAATGACACGGCTTTGTGTCCAGTGACTGCATTCATCTTACACCTCTGCAGGAAAGCATGACTGCCTCTGTCACAGGTATCCCGTGTCCCAGCTGTCACACTGACCCCCTCCAACATGCACGTTTGTCTCATGGTTTTTATATTTATGACATGCAGAACCGCGGTCTCTGCTGTCTCAAAAATGTAACTCCTTCTGCAGCTATTCATCATTTTCAGAGAATGAGTATACACGGACACACACACACATACGCCACGCTGTGTGGTCTCCGCATACCCCTGTCCGATGGCTGCTTGCCCTCATTACCTCCTGTTCTCCAGAGGTCAGCCATGTGACTGGCCGTGCTGAACTCGGGCCCGTGCAGTTAACCTCCAACACCTGGCTAACATTAGGCTGAGCACTCATTCAGAAACACACAAACACAATACCAGGAGGCATTTGGTGAATTTCTAGGGAGTGTACAGTGAAGAATACATACATCTATACTCTACATTGTTTATCCTACACTAAGACAAAGGGAGGCTGTAACCTATCCCATGGAGCTTGGTTCACAATGCAGGGGACACCCTGGACAAGGTGCCAACCCATCTCAGGGCACAATGAATGATGTGAAAAACAAGTGCACTTTTTCAGAAAGAAACTTAGATTGCATTGCCTCTTTGTTATTCAGTTTATATACATTTTTTGCCAACAGCAATTAATCAATGAAACATTCCCTCCTCACCTCTAGTAATGCCACTGCTTCCTCCTGAGGTGCTAAAAAGGTGGTACAACTGAGGTCCCACAGCACTGAGCACAGCATAACACAGTCAAGGTAGTGAGTGAGAGGACAAGGCATCAAGAGGATGTTAATAAATGCTGATCTGTGCAATTTTCCCCGTAAAGGTCATCTCAACAGAGTGGACGTCCATCACACGCCACACAAATAAACTCATTATAAATAAATTGACGCTTACATGCACATGTGGCACACGCCGGCTGCCCGATGCTACCGGAAAGCTCTCGGTTTTACAGCAAATAAGACGACGCAGCTGGGCCAGTTCCTTCACGCTACCCCAGCGGTGACTCTGTTCTCTGCTTCACACAGCTGAGTGTGAGACCACAGATGAGGAGCTCTCCTCCCACAGCTCCAGGAGATGGAGTCACAGCAGGGCAATATCGTACCTCAGTCTGGGTCAAGGGATACAAGCAGAGTTACCGCGTAATAAAGTGCCACCCCTATCTGAGATTCTAGATTAGCAGGGAAAGGGCATTATGTGTGACGTTTTGCCCTAGTCCAATGCTTCTGTGTTCAGTGCACGCTGTAGCAGTCATGCATGCCACAATGCGACCGTGCACCATCAATGCCCCAGCACGTCCTGTTTGGGCTTGTGACAAATATATGCAAACAGCAATTGCATTATACCATTGTAACAGATGGCATATCATTAAAAAAGTAAAATGCTTTTGTCCCACAAATACCAGTATGGGATGGGGGGGAGGATCTTTCAGGCCAGCAGTGTGAAAGACCCAGACTGTGCATGCAAATATCTGAGCATGCTGACTGGGGTGGACCATACCAGGCCCGCGCAGACAGCTGCGCATGCAGCTGGGGCAGATTGTGCCAGGCGTGCAGATAGCTGCACATACAGCCAATCAGACTCCAAAAGACCTGTGCAGAAAGCCATACTTACCGCCTCCCATTTTCACACACCGTGCTGATAAACTGAATGGAGGCGAGCAAAGTCATTCCTCTGATTTATTTATGATGCAATGAAAGTTTGCTGAACACATCAGAACAGGCAGCGGTGGTCAGATTGTCAGGGAAGATGAAGTGTCTCCATAGACCAGAAAGTGAACGACTGCCGCAGTGGGCTTAACCGTATCCCTGCCATCATGCTGCAAGCTCCCACACAAAACAAAATGGCAGCCGCTTCATAGCCCGCCCATCCCCACAACCACACCTCCACCCCCGCACCCATAGCACGCCTCATCCCCTGATGTTGGAGCACCCATAACCCCTGCCACTGATGACAATAGAAGGCCTTGCCTTTTATTAACTCTTACAACACTGTAGAGGAAACAAAAGCTTGAAATGAAAGCATAAATATACAGACAGAAATTACTACGTGATGGCAAGTGACAATGAATGAAGCACACAAAAAAAGAAAAATCAAATATCTACAATTCTGTGGACTAACTAAAAAATTTATATGGTCTTACTTTATCACACACACTGCACACATGCCTAACTGATCATGTGCTCCTCCACCCACCACAGTCTTCTCTTTTACATCCAGACAAGAGACTATCAGTGGTTTAAAAAATAAAAAAATAAATAATAATAATAATAATAATTCACAGGACAACAGCACCCTCTGCAGGAAGAAAGAGGACACACTAAACATCAGTCTTGTCCTTGCAGAGCCAAAAATGTACAGACTGCAAGTTCCCACACTTAATTATCTTCATTATAACTACCTTCTGATTGCATGTTTTTAGTACTGGTAGCAGTAAAGTTGATGGCTATAGAAAGCTAAAAGGTTGTTTGGTATGTTCATTTATAGGTGAAAAAAAGCAATCATGGTGTGTAGGTGAGATAAAAAAAAAAAAAAAAAAAAAACTTTTAAGATGGATCCATAAAACTACAGCAATGCTCTTCATGGTAAAACCACTACCACTAGCACACAACCAAATGCATTACCAGGTTACCACAGTTCCACCTTAAAACAAAAATCTGCTGTAGTAATCCTTAGTAACAGATGAAAATATAATTTAAAACAGTCTTTTAACAGTCATTTAGAAAAAGAAAACATTACAAAGTTACATTACATACAGTAAAGCAGTAGTTGTAAAACTCTACCAAATTAAAACTACCAAATTAACCATAAATCTATAAAAGTGATTTGAATGTAAGAAGATTTAAGATCAATATGGGGCATCCCGTTAGTCAAGAGGACTGTGGAAATTAGACTTGCATGCTGTAATGTACATTTACATACCAAAGTCTTTCCATGGGACTCAAAACGTACATTTACAAACAATTGCTCCAAATTCTAACTGTGACAAGTGATTTCACAATTTTATGGCTCACAGATGGTCTGGGTTCAAATCGCTAGGTCAAAAGCGGAGGGAGAAACGGAGGCATTCTGCGATATAACGAGCAACACGAGCGGTACAACCGAAGCACTGACATGATGTGCATCTCCACCTGACGCACGTTAACAGCTGGACTAACATGGCTTTGATTCAAAGTCTAAACAAGGGTGATTAGATGAGTCTCGTTAAGTTCCTGTGGTTTTCATAATGCGTTTAAAGAAAAAAAATTTTTGGATTTGGATTTTTTTTTTGTCTCTGAACCTCCACTAAAGTGACAAAATGTGTAAAGAGCAGACAAACAGGGAAGCGGTCCAAACCGTAACAGCCAAGAGGAACATGAAGACCAGCGTTTCTCACACAGCCTGCTGACTGACACCAAGCCAGTCCGCACACGCGAGCTTCAGTCTCCTCTGTTTACGGTTCCTTGACTCAATCCAATCATAGCTCAGCTGGACTGAACGTGTTATGAAATCCCCAATGCCCGTCATGTGCTCCTCCAGTGGTCAGCTGACCTCCTTCTACTTGAGCAGACTAGACCATCCCGCTAAACTTTAAGCAGACCCCCCCCCACCCCCACAGCGCTGCAGGGAGTCTCAGCTGAAGCCAACGGCAAGGAAATGACAAAATTTCAAAGCATTTGCTGATTTCTGTGTTGAAATTCTGGTATACATTGTATAATTTTTTCCCCTCATCATTCCTCAGAGCACTTCAGTGGATTTAAGCCAATATACGTTTATTTATCTATCCCAGCTGTGATGCAGTAGTACACCACAGGCTGTGCTTAATGTAGATTCACGTTTTACTGAGATTTATACCAAGCCTGACCTCAGTCCCCTATACATGGTAGACAGCAACAAGTGTGACACTTAAAAAAAAAAAATTAAAAATTAAACTCATTCACTGATTTTTAAAGCCTTAATAAAAATGTCCTACAGTCATCTCACTTTCCAGTAAAATGTATTGAGGAAAACATGCTCATGGAGTCATTAGTCAGTTCAGCATATAAGTGCCAGGGAGTCCAAAAAAGTTGGCTGGATAAATGTAAGGCCCTGTCTAAACTCTCACTGCTCTGCCAGCTCACAAACTGATGCAGTGCTGTGTAGGCCGTGCCAGCTGCACTGATATATATCCTCTCAGGGATTCCCGCTGGAACTGAGGAACACAGCTGGACCCCATCAGAGAGCGCCCATCAGTTTTTTTTCCCCCCTCCTGTCCAAGCTGAGTAAACACCCACCTCCACAACGACTTTTAAAATTAGCAGCCAACCACATTATGCCTGCAAAGCTGGGAAATGGAGATAAAAGGTGCACAGGGGGAGGAGTCAGGGCATTTGATTAGGCCACAGTGATCGGCGTCCATCCCCTCTGGCTGAGCCTACACACCTGACACCCAACTGCACCATAAAAGCCTTCCCACAGCTCACACATTACTTATTGCAGTTTTTCACTGCTAAACAGGTGATGGAGGCGTTTTTTAAAAACGCCTAAGAGACAAGCAGCTACATCTGTGGACAGTAATTACTGCCCAAAATGTTACTGCAAATGCATCCAGCTGCAAAGTAATTACAAAGTAACGTGGGAGAACAAGGATGCACCAAACACACAACATTATGCTAGTAACAGTAAATATCCCCACACAGTTGGATGCTCTAATGCTCTCTTCTACCACCTTCCCCCACCCCGCAATAAGGAAAAATGTTGAACGCTTCTCCACCCTCACAATATCAAATGCTTACACTTGGGCACAGAACACATATTTTCACATCGCTGTGTTGACCGTTTCAATAATTGAACACTGAAAAAGAAAAAGTCTGCTTGCAAATTACATTAGCAAGCCTAGACAGTGGTACAAAATGTCAGTGAACCTGAGCAAAGTCTGAGAGCCTCAGAAAAAGCCAATATCTCTGTGAGCAGGGGTCAGCGTGAAATGAGGGCCATCTTGTATGCTACCTTGAAGGTAAGATGAATAATGAATGGGCCAGATCTGGACACAGAAAGGGACCATTAATATTTTAATACTCTTCCTGCTTATTTCAGCCTCCTTTTCCCAAAGTCCCAATAGTTACACAGGACTGCTGCCTCTCACAATCTGTGCACATGTGAGCGTCTGTCTGTCTCCACCCACACACACAGACAGCAGTCCACTCACTCACCCACACACACACACACCCTCACACACCAACATTCACCCCACAGACACGTGCACACACACTCACATACGCTCTTGTTGACAAATGGCATTCAAATTTGTTTTTATAGGTTATAGAGGGTTTATGCACCTTATTTTGCAGCATATGCGACAGATCGTAGCTTTGCAGTTTAAAATTAGATGCATACTGCTGACTGGCGAGCTCTACAGTTCAACTGCTATGTTTTAGACTCCAGGGAAACAGCTGGAAAGCCAAACAATTTACCATGATTTGTACATGAACTTTATACAAGATGCTTTGTATGGACATCACAGCATGACAGTATGGGGGGGCAATATCATCAAAATATATCACGATATTTCTGGTTAGAATCACAATTCACAATATAGATCATGATTTTTTTGTTTTGTTTACAAACCATGTCACCTGCAGTACGAAGAGTACATATTGGATATTGGGCCATGTTGGATTTATTTTTAATTCAAACTCATTTTCATACAATTGCAGTACAGTATTTTTTTAGGAACCAGTTGTTTATGCCACAATTATTAACAATGATGCAAAGTTTATCAGAGAAGTTGCACTTAAAGTTCAGTTTTGCTCTTCTGTATACTAACAAGCTCATGGAAGTTCAGCGCCACCCAACCAGAGAGCTGGAATCCATATCCATCAGAGGCCACGGTCTTGGGTACGCCTGCGTGAGTCCTCAACGGGAGGAGAAGCAGCCCACGTCACTTCACATTTAGCATTTAGCCGCGCATGCTAATTAATGGAACAAATTTGCATTAGCACATTACGCAACAGCCCAGGAGCCGGCAGCCCGAGGGCCCGGATCACAAAACGCGGCACCAGTTAAGGCGCAGTCTGCTGCTCTGCGCCGTGACATGCCGCCGCAACACAGACATGCCTGATCAAGCAGGGCTGGACTACCAATTAGCCTCCCGCTAAGTGCCTATCTGCACTGAAGGGCTGGTGGGGCGAAGACCCCGTTACTTTTCTACAGGCACTGAGCATTGCAGGTCATTTATGAATATATGCCTTGACACACCAGTAGAGAAACGGTGCCTGGGTACACACACATACACAGACACACACAAACACACTTCCAATTAGGTCACAGAACTGGCAGGACAACCAGAGACAGTGAAGTGTCAGACAGTAAGGGAGAGATGAGAGAGATGGAGGGAAAATAATGCTCAGTAATAATTGGTGATGCCGTCAGGCTCGGTCCACAAGAACTGTCTAAAGTACGTAGTGTCAGACAGGCCAGTCTTCGCCGAGATGACGCCATGAGACACCTGGTGGGAAAGACACAGCATTACCGTTGCGGTTGTGCTAGTACCTGTTCGCCAAGATCCCTGCACATGCATCGCACACAAAGCAGCATTTCCACTTTTCCCTGCAGCACCCCTGACAGAAACGAGCACACTGTCTATCCCACATCTATAAAGGTCAACCAGTAACAACCGCTGGGTCTTTCAGCCAATCCAAGTTAAAATAATGACCAACACAGGTCTTATTTCTTGCCTATTCCATGCCTGCTGTCTCTAGGAAAGTTCTGTTCTCAAGCTTTGTATGGTGGACTACATTTGACTGTGATTTCAGGACTTCCCATTTTTGGACCTTGACCTGTTCCTGCTTGTTCCTTGACTCTGGAACCCCCCGCTTCTGATCACAGATGTCTTGTTTATAGTTTTCACCAGGAGAATCACACAAAGGGAACCAATTAAACAATCGGTGACTGAAAGGAGCTTTGCACGATCCCACCTCTCAAAATTACCACCACATTGTCATCGGAGGAGCACGAAGGGTCTTCGAGTCCAGTATCAAGCCTGAAGATTCAACCAAACGAACTATTAAAATAATGCAGTTTTTTCTCATTTATGTTTCTAGAGGAGGTGTTGAGAGGAATCTCTCCCCATGACTCGTTAATTCATGAAAGTTTGATTGGCATTTTAAAATTTACATCCTTTTCTACAGAGAGCAATTCAGCTGTAGATCTTGCATATTATCTTTATGTCCAGTCAAATAGCAGCCATTTCCAGGTAATCATGCTGAGGCTGGAAGCATCCTTTATCTCCAGAGAGTAACCATATGGGAAGAGATGGAATTATCCTGCAAGTCCCAAGTGGAGAACTGGTTCACCTCATTCTAATACATCCAACACATTAAGGTCACGCCTCCGCTATGCGTCAATGTTAATACCCCTATGGTATCACCCCCTCAGCCTAATGGCAACACAGCAAGAAACATTTTCAACCCCATTACCTGATCGAGTTACGGTGCCTCCTACTGTTCCAAATAAGACTAATTTAATTGATCCAGTCTATTGAAATCCAGGGCGCCTGTGAAAGGCCTGTTTCTAGGATTTATTAACATTTTTCTTCTGTTTCCTCCATTTCAGCAGACGAGGCCCTGCATGTGGCCTGAGAAAATTAGGTTTATTCAGCTCCTCCCCAAAAAGAAGGGAAGAGAAATTCAAAGGCTTCAAAATTAGATCAATGGTACAACAAATCTATCAAAGGCCAGGCGCTCCATCCGTCAAGGCTTTTCAAGGAGACTTGAAATTAGCCTTTAAAACTGCATCTTCTGCACACCTCTGACAGAGGAGTATGGTGGGAGAAAAACCGCAGCAATTCAACAGGGAGCGCTCGTCGTCAGGGTAAAAACCGAGCCCGACAGCCAGCACGCGCTCACCCATTCCAAAACTAAATATTTTACTTGAAAATTGATTGCGGAAGATTTCATAAATTTCAAACGAAAGAATCTGAGAGAAAAATAAGTGTTTTAATAAAAAATAAGACAAAAGAATCAATTATTAAAATCATACAAAAACATTGTGAAAACTGAAGGATGCATTTTTAAAATAAAAATGCATTTATTAAAAGTATATTCATGTGATATAATACCACGATATTACATTGCTTTCTGAGATTGAACCACTGAATATTAAACAGTGAATATTAAAAAAAAAAAAAAAAAAAGTTACACTTAAATTTGATATAAAAAGGAACCGAGGAGAAAAAAAAAATCGAAATGTTGAGCTAATTCTACAGGGAATTTATGTGATAGTGCTCAGCTAGTTAAGAAAATACTGAAAGCGAGTTAGCTTGACATCTTGTCATCATAGCTAGAGATCAGTTATATGTCACCTCTTACATATGATTAGTCAGCAAATTTCATATGAACATCAAACTGAAATGCATTTCTGTAATCAGCTCAGGTTCCATGTTTAAGGCTTATACTTCCAACAACTGCTGATCTCTCACTTATTGGTGCAAAATCATAACTATGTTGTCCTTGAAGAAATGTCTGTTACCCTTGTGCATTAAACGGAGGTACTGTGGAGAACACCTTGCCAGTACGAGTACTAAGGTAGTGCAGGTATGTACATGTCATACCTAAACAAAATGCACCAATATAGCACAGAGATGGGACTTGTGCTTTGTGCAAAAGCAGGTACATACATGCCATGAGTGGAGACAGTGAAATGGTTGGAAATGGCTTGCTGAAGCTACCACATCACAATATTTCTACTGCATCCCTTCATTGGTTTACTTTTGAAAAACATCTGAATATGTACGGACATTCCAATATCAGATGTTTACAGTCATTTTCAGTATTTTCAACTACATGGGTATTTAATTATCATCCTGCCACCCGAACATAGCTGAAATAGGGGTATATAAGTATATATAAGGGTATATAAGTGCCTTTTAGAGCCAGTCACACAAACATAATTGAGTTTGGTCCTTGAGAAGGTGGTCCTGGGTACTTCACAATCTTCACAGAGCTCAGTGCCACTGATCACGTGACCACACACTGCAGCAGTCTGGTGCTGCGTGCTTTCACTGTGGCAGAAGCAAAATGGATATAAGTCATAGAAGTAAAAATGGAGGTAAAAGAGGTGGGAAGAGGGGGTAAAGCTAGCAATGGAGAATTCATGAAGAAATACAGAAGTTGAGAAAAGAGTTTAACAAGTTAAACCACTAATGGAGGAGTAGAGGGGAAAGAAGATGAGCTGACGACTGTGTCTGCCTAGGGGGGCTGTGCTCCTCTTGGTGTTGTGGGAAGCGACCAAATTAAAATGCTGCCCGTTAAATCCTTTGTCAGACTGAAAATTCCCTTTCCTTGACCTTTTAGATAAATTTCCATCTATCTCATTTTACACACGATTGAGGTTTTAATGAGAGATGGGCAGCGTTATTACACAGCCTAATCTTAACTTTACCTTTTTCTTTTCTCGCTGGCAGGTAGACTACACTGTGCTGATAAAGCACGAACTGGCTGAAGTTTAAAAAAAAAGCAATTTATTCCTTTCTCTAAGCGGTTCTTCTTTCATTACCTTATTTGGAAACATAATCTTGTAAGCTACAAGAATTTAAATTATTCTTAATTGCTTTTAAAATGCACTTGAAATTTCAATTCAATTTTATTCAATGCCTAGACAGGCCATGATTGATCTTGGCGTGACTGAGCATCATATTTAAACCTCTGCTGCAATGAACAACCAATACCTCAATTAACCTTACATCAACTGATCCGTTCAGAGAAACTCAAACACAGTCATTTCTAATCCACGTTCAAGGCACGCCATGGTTCCTTCTCTTTGCTTTAAAGACAGTTGCTGGTGACACATTGGGAAAACACCAATTATTCCTGTAAAATTAATTTCCAGTACCGCTATAATAAAGTAACCTCACAAAAATATTTGCAATAACCTTGTCTGCAGCAGACCAAAAATGAGTCTGGATGAAAAATTATTTGGTAACAGGACTCACATGCAAGTTCCTGGCTTTGAGAGCAACAGACATTAACAACATATGTAGGAACCATTCCCTTAGATGCAGGAACGCAGAAAGGACAATTTATGAAGATCACTAGCATAACAGTACAAAAATATAGCATAGGCAGGAAGAATAAAACCACAAGTCATCCTCAGCTCCATCTGTACAACAAAAGAATGTGCATTCTGGTAAAATCTGCTCAACCATGTAGACATAGTCTTTACACGTATTGATGTTTAACGTGGACATGGAACCCATGCAATTACTCATTTACACATTGAGATAAAAGTATATATCAGAAGTTGCTAGAATCCCTATTGTCTTTGTTTTTAATTATGGGTCTTTATGTAACTTATCTTCTGAATACTCATTGACATTTCCAGGCTTCAAAAGATATGGTGATACCTTCAGGGCACATCATTATAAAATATTTTTTCTTGTACTGGTTCAGTTGTATGATTTTATATTTCTTTTTTCACAGTGTTTGAGAGTGAGAAAGAGTGAGAGAGGATATTCGTGTCCTGCCCCGTTGAACATTGTGCTTGGGGGGTCAGAATGTGCCCTCTCCGGGTGTCACGAAAACCGGCGCTAAAGCACGTGGAGCCCTCCCTCTAACTCGGGTGCAACGTTTTCTGCTCGGTGACACCAGCAGTTAAAAAGACAGTAGAAGGTTGAGAGGTAGAGGAAGTGAAAAGGGAAACACGGGGATGAGCCATGGGTTCCTCATCAGCGTGAATACTGATGTGGAGAAGGGTGGGGGCGCAATTAAAGAATGCCCAAAGCAACAATATCACGGACAAAGCTTCCAGCCTTCCTAATTAAATTGCGCAGCAGACGCGTGCCCTTTCACCTGCTGCATCTCCATCTCAGGGGCTCACACACAGCAGTCGCTAAGGAGCTGCACACCAACTGATTTTATTACCCAACGGCAGCTGAATTAAATAAATGTCATTTCATGGGCTCCCTGGCCTGATTCCACCAGAAATGGGATTCCAGGGTTACGGAGGTGAAGATGCAAGCCTGTCATGTGCGTCGTCTGCAATTACATTTATTTCACTAAAAGCATCATTAAAGAAGGGATATGTAGTTATGGAAACTAATAAACCTATATCCTAGATGCTCTCTGTGTGTATGTATATTATATATGAAACATTACATTACATAATATGTTTGTACATTTAAGTAAGCAACTGCTGTCAAGATTACAAAGGAATGTATGTAACGGATGTTCATATCAGTTTCTCTGTCATTTGCATGTAACCAACAACAGGTTATGTATGCAATAAAATTCAACTTAAAATGACATTGGTGACTGTCATAACCATTGAAAGCTCTAGACAATGACTGGCAAAACATTTATTATTTAACTTGACACTTTCATTTCAGGGCATGGTGTCTAAAGACGAATAAATGTCAAAAGGAACAATTAAAAGAAAACGTTTTATCCATTAAAATGATAAAATTAAGTCAAAGTACAATGTGTCTTTGAAAATCGGCAACCCTCTTTGTGTAGGGAGTCCACACGGAACAGTCGCCTATGGCATGCGTGCAAAACCCTGGAGTCTCTGGTCCTCAGAGCACCAGAACTACCATAGTCCTGGGACAAAAAAGTGATGGGGGGGGGGGGGGCAGAGGGTGAACACAAAGCATTCCCTGCATTAACAAAGAGGAGATAGAGGCAGATGTTAACAGATACCAGGCACTGATCTCAGATCAGTTTTAAGCTTCCTTTACATTTTGCTTTTGCAATGATTGCCTGTTCTACTCAAGGTGTATGGCAGTTAAACCCACTGCTGTCTGTGTTCTCTCTATTCATTGAATGAAGACTATACAAGAGCACTTATATACAGAGAGTTACATCACGTCTATGTAACAGTTCAGTAAAACACATGTTAGCTTTTAATTAATCTGACTGTACTGTAGTTCCATCTGTCACCCCTAAATTAGCTTAATGGTGCTTTGTTTCAAGCTTGAAGTTATAATTTGGCATTTAATTTGGCATTTGTACCAAACATACCTTAAAAATACTACTTACACTACATATACCTTAAAACATACTAACATACTTAGATAAAATTGTGTATAATAAAGACAGAAAGATCAGCTCTTTACAAAGCTTCCAGTATAGACTGATTCTGTGACAATATTTTTCAGTCACTGTATAAATAAGATTTCATTCATCTGAGAATTAAAAACAGCCTGGCGTTTCAGGAAAACGTACTGGCCAATCGGCTGTAATCAGATATCCTAAACTTAATTACCTAAGGAAGTGCTGTGTTAATTATAGATGAGTGAGAGAGCAAGCCTTTTTGAACTACTATTCCTCAACTAGCTAAAACCTAAACACGTGTGTTGTGCACTTGGTCTGAATGTCCAGTACAGGCCAGTAGGGTACACTTTAAAGTGACAGGGCACAACACTACCTGAGGAGTTAATGTATAGGCCAGAACTCAGTGGGGAAACATGGCTGAACACATGGTCCAAATCTGCACCGCGAAGGTGCGAGCTGAATGGGAAGTGTTAGCCAAACCTGTGCAAAAAGGTACCACAGTGGATATCCCTTCACGCTCTGCTTTTTAACTGTAACTAATGGATTTAAACAGCCCTACATGTGACAGGCACTTCATTCAAAACACTCTTAACAGGAAATTTTGAGCATGATATTAAATATCCTAGAGACTTGTCCGCTCAAAGAATATTGAACTTCAAAAGATGGACCGTGTTCATGTCGAAACTTAAAGACCGCTGTCCTCGTCTGGGAATAAAGAGTGCGATAATACCTTCAAGTAGAGATCCCGGTCAGGCTAAATTTTGCTTTTTTTAAATATAGATTCCACCATGACTTGCTGGTAGACATTAAATGGAATATGCATTGAGAAATGAAATGAAAATACACATCTAAACATGATGGGGGTTACATCAGCCGGCTTTTCAAGTTAATCTGGAAAGACCAGACATATCTCCACACTGCTCACTCTGATTCTTACACTACAGTCATTGCTGCATATAAAGTTTTAAAAAAATTCAGCCATACGTTGCAGTGTAAACTAAAACAGAAGGAAAATTCCATTTTAACAGTAAATACAACTTCAGTGAAATGTCAGACACACTAAACAATATTTGATGCATGGAAATGATCAAAAACGCCTAAAGATGGTTACGAGTGCCTTCGTACGACAGTTGCTTTGTCAGGCGAACTGCCATGACCAGGTTGGGGGGGGGGTGCAGCGGTGCCTAACTTGAGCTTCCATGGTGTTGGTCTTCACTCTGCTTTTTGCCTTCACTGGCTCATGCCAGACATTCTGAGACACTAAGTTGTTCAAGAACAATTAAAAACTAATAACCTGGTGGCTCAATGGGTCAAATCCCAGGACAGCCAGGTGGCTCTCTGAGCAAGAGACTCAAACGCTAGCTCCCCGGGCGCTGCATGTGGCTGGCAGCCCACTGCTCCCCCCAGGCGATGGATTAAATGCAGAGAAGAAATTTCCCTCTGGGATTAATAAAGTACTATAAAATAAATGTACCTTTTTGCATCAGGTAGACATGACAGTTTTGACACAAACCACACAAACAATTATTACTGTGTACGTCACCTTTACAGTGTTACTAGTAAAATCCCAACAACATATTTCATACAAAAAAGAGATAACTAAAAAGTCTCAACAGACAGTACTGTATGTTAAATGGAATACATTTCACTGATCTCAGGGCTGCTTTCATCTGTTGATTCTGAGTTGTATTTTTCTGCCTAACCAATCTGACTCATCAATTTTCCAAAATTTAAAGAGAACAAATTCAAAACCACTATCTGCAAAATCTATTTGTAGGTTTTCTGTAACTCGGGAGAGACACAGGTTGGCCAAGGCATAACATTATTTTCACAAAAAGCTGAATACTGCCAAGGTTTCAAAATCAAATTCTTTCACATAAATTATTATTAAATATGTTACTCCATTTCTCATAAATTTGTCACATCTGAATTTTGGTACTTTCGTTATATCATCATACAAAGAGCTGTGCAGAAAACCAAACATTTCTCCATCGTAATCATTGGACAGAGACATATTCCAGTAACCCAACATGTCTGAAAAACCGTGGAACGCAGGATTATGCTGAAGGTTTCATACATGGATCCATTATCACACTCTGAGAAAGGACTTAAAAACACTGGATTAATCACTATGGTAAAATGATTAGAGCAGTAAATCAATAATTCCATGTTACACAGGGATGGCCACATTCAGAATAAGATGACAAAGCCTTACAGTTATAGAGAAGGCATAACCTGTGTCCTAACCCTGATCATCTCTTTGCAACCTTCCTGGTACCAAACTCCCACCACATAAATCCTTGTAAATGTACATCCAGCCCTCCCTCTCCCCATTACGTAATGTTCAAATGTTTCTTTGCTTGTAGCATGTCATGTATGAACTTATAACCTACTGTGCATCATGCCCAAAACAAAGACCGTAGTGGAAATGGTCACAGACCGAGCATTAGAATGAACTGAAACACACTGTTGCATCTCCAAGCTCTAATGACCGATGCATTGTTATGTGCCAGTCGTATGGGGCTGCACACCCAGAAGGACGTGTGCAGCACGTCTCTCTTAGATCCTCAGAACTATTTCTCTCTTGTTGTTGTCAGACTTTCCCCATTTCTTCTACTGTCTTCTGTCTTATCTCCCAATCTAGATGACAGCACAGTACAGCTGGCAAGATCGTCCATGTTGCTTCTTTTATTTTTAAACTTTCTAAGCACTTTATGGTACACGAAAAAAAAAAAGAAAGCTGTCACTCCAGCCTTGGATGATTTCTGATATCAGTCGACCAGAACAATAAAAAAGCAACACTGAGAATCAACACTTTCAGTGACCAATCAGCAGCAGTCAACGACCTTCAGGTGAGACAGACAGGTACACGTCAGCATTAGTGTATTTGTGTTCTCTGGCAGGCCTTTGGCTTAACACAATCCTCATAACAAAAAGGGTTCTCTAAAACACACACAATCTGCTGGTCTTGCGCTTCTATGCTTTTAGTCTGAGTTTGATACATCCAGTAGCTTCCATTTACATTTAAATGCTGTGGCCCATGGAAGAGAAGCACGTTTACTCCACGTCCCCAGCTATTCACAGGCCTACCCTAATCACCCACAGCTGCACACATCAGCTGCTTTCAAAAATCTACCTCTTCAAACCAAGAGCCTGTCTTACTGTAAATAATGGATTTGCAATAGATAAAAGTAAAAGGTATTACTGGGACCAGTTCAGGTTTCATCGTTGTTGATGTGCTGTGGAACTTCCACCGGTGTAGGAACTCACCCGGGACGTGCATCTTCTTTACAATACATGTCTGCTTATACATTACTTAGCGTTCTATTTTAAGAATTGAGTAAATGATGTTAACATGCTTCTGTCTGTTACTTTACACACAGCATATTCCACCTTTCTCTGGATTTATTCTGGCTACACACTGACAGCAAACAAATAATTTCATGAATAAATAACGAAATGTAAACATTCATCCCCATGACGAAATTCTATTAACATCCATTTAACAGCAAAAACCCCACCTGTTTCTGAGCAAACGAAAATAATTGTAAAGAAAAAGCAACCTGTATTTCCAGGGCATAGGTCAAGCATTTTAAAAAGTAAAATGCACACACACACACACACACATGCATGCATGCTCTTCTGTTAAACACCCGTCCTGAGGTTAAACAGTAGACACCAAAGAGCAGTCAAACATGAGACTAAAACCTAAACTTCCCACAGACTGAAGCACACCATTTTTTAAAAGCACTTTTCCCAAAGTTGTCTGATTTATTACAATTCATAAATCAGTAAAAACAAGCAAATAACCAAAGATTTTCCAGGAAAAGAACCTTTTTTTCTGAGGCCCCTCGGGGTATGTGACCACAGGTTGTTCCGATGTATGTATGCAATAATGTGACAACGTGACTGGTTTAAAAACATATATAACCTATAATTTATGGTTACTGTTTCTACAAGTTATTTAGTGTGGACAGGAAGGTTTATCAGAACAAAATTGTCCTTAAACATCCATGGTCATCTCAGCCACCATTACCTAAAATGTGACCAAGATATCTTGGTCACAACATAAACATAAAAAATGGTCCATTTTTAAATCTTTTTTATACATAGATAATAATCACTGATCGAACATTATCATTTTGCCAGATTAAATAAAAATAATTAAATTGTACAGTGCAATTTTAAGGATAAATATGGCTTTAGCACTGTGTAACTTAGTATTCATTTGGTGAAAAGCAAACAACTTTAACAAATTCATATACTGATGTTTCACTTTGCTCTGTGAATTAAGGGATTCTAACGAGTATTGTTTGTGTACATCTGATTTATTGGCCAACAGTAGCAACAAGTTTAGTGGTTGGAAGAAATCAGTTTGTTACATGGGTAAAACCATCTAGCAATGTCATACGTAAGCACTTTAGCACTGAACTCTGCCTCCCTGGCTAATTAATCCCATGGTTCCCAAACCTCTTCTTCACAGATGTCTCCCATACAGCAGTTTACAGTTTTCCCACAACCCTTTTAACAACGATTTCGCTGCGAGCTACAGTGAGAGACAGCTGGCCACAATTAGCTCACCGCTTATTTCTTAGGAACCCCTACTGTGTGCTGTAACTGTAAAAGAATGCACATTTCTAAAGTAATGTCTTTACCAAATGGGCATATTACCTTCCCATGACCTGGTCACAGTACATAATTGCTCTTCAAAAACTGGTGCTAATATACTACTTCATAGCATTTTGATGCAGTATGTCAACATTTTTAAACAAACCCATTTTTTTAAACTGTAGCAGGTTGTTCTGCTTGGACATTGTAAACTTCCTGGGGCAGGAACCTCTGTTTGTACCCGGCAGCATCATGGTGTTTTGTGCAGGATATACAATAGCTTATAATTTGCACTTCTTCAGACAGCGCCCAAATCAACACAGCCCAAATTCAGCAAGCAGTTATTAAGAAGATGAGCAAACGTTAAAGTATGGTACCACTGCTACAGTATGCTAAACAAAGGCTAAACCACAGACGCTATGTTCAATGCACAGACCTTACTTGCATTTTGAAAAATGTTACGTTGTAATAAAACTTTTCAGTAAAAATACACACGCTCCTTCATAAATAAAATCAGAATTTTTTCATTAAAGATAATTTCAGAAAGCCACCCCAGGCCACCGGAGTCAAGAAAAGAGGATCTTGTGTTTCATCACGATAAATTAAATCTGTTTTAATTGTGGTTATGCTCTGTGGCTTTTGGCAGAGCAAAAAAGCATAAACTACACAGCACCCTCATTCTTCCTTCCAACCACCCCACCCCCCTCCACAACACCCGTGGAGGGACTCATTGCTGATCAGGAAGGTACGTCTTTCACAGGGTGGGGGGATGAAAAGGGCCAGCACTGCTGACCTTCTGGAACACAGCAGGACTCTCCTTTCACTGCCTATAAAGTCACTCATAACAAGACCCCAGCCATGATCCAGCTCTGCTAAACCTTGCTATCCACACGGTCATTTGGTTTCCATTTCTCCACACAAACACACCCAGGGTCCACCTCGCGCAGTCAGGAAAATATTATCCCATTCCAGCACACTGAAGTGGTACCCCGCTGAGCAGCCAGGCCTACATCCTGATCCTGTCTTCATGTTCTGGAGATGCCTTGCAAGTTTAAATACAGTATTGGTATTGTGAGGCCTGAAGCTCAGGGCAGGAAGGCCCACAGCCATTAGGCGTAACAAGGGAAACTTGATGGATGACAGATACTTGTGGACTAACTCATTGTATTAATCTGTTATAAATCACTGTCACAGTTGTCAAATCTGGTAATCATAGCTAAAGTCCACCCAAATCTAACACACTCAACTGCGTTCTCTACAACTGATATAAAAGCAAACACCCCACAACCAAACTAGGGCCCTTCCGAAAGTACCTTTGCCTGAAAACCTCCGATTGTCTGAAATAAACCACAAAACAAGTTGTCCAAAAAATTTGTGCCAAACACGGGCTCTAATATTATCACATTTAGTTATGTGAAGACAAACTACATCTTTACACTGCTTTTCTCACCACTTAACATATATGAACAACCCATATCTTTTTGAAACAGCTGGCCAAAAACCAGGCATGTGACACCGCTCTTCCTTGAACCCACGGACCATAGCCGTACACAGTAACGTCTCCCAATCTCCTAGTCGGGAATATCCTACTGAAATCTTAAAAACTTTCAGAAGGTCCTGCTGCACTTTACTGGCTTTACACAGTAAAAAGTCAAGGTGCTGTTACTAAACGGGCTTATGAACATGTAGAACCAGACTCCACCTGTATGGCAATACAGCACCACACAGAAGCATCCTTCAAGAGTGCTCTCCGATACAGGGCTTCTTCAAAGGTGACATACCGATGCATGCCGCAGTCTCCGTGTGCAGAAGTCAGCGGAAACGCTACGCGGGAGCTGACAGGAGCTTCAGCTCCCTAATCACTTCCATTTATATTCCACTCAACTCCATATCCCAGCCCACAGCACGTCCAAATTGAACAAAATGAGAGTTATAGACATAGATACTGCCCCGGGATATGCCTCCCCCCCCTTCTCCTCACTTTGAAGTGATGGAAGGTATTTATTAATTTTATTTAATTACGCCATGAATCTCGTTTTTACCCTTAGTACAGCTGCTACTCCCACAGTGGAAGCTGCATAATTTAATAAAGCTCGTTTAGGAAGGAATTTGATTAAAAAATTAAGTTGCCGCAAATTTCCCACCCCCCTCAGGATGAAAGCCTGATTTTACGTTATGAATATTAAGAACACTATTGAACAGAAATTATCACCAGAGGACAAATTACACACAGAGAGAGAGACAGACAAGGAGAGGGAGAATTTGGCAGAATTGCTACTGCAAAGCGTTGAGCATTTGGGTAAAGCAGAAGGGGTCAGTCTGGATCACTGAAGACCTCCGCAAACAGGAGCAGCTCAGTGTGGACTATAGACACATTACACCGCAAGTGACTGTCTAAACTCTCCAACTTTTCAGTGAAAATTTGTTTCCTACCTTGTCATGTACTTATTTAGCAGACTTTCATCTGAAGTAACTTACAAAATTTTACATACATGGTACAGCAATATTGGTTGTCTGTATTTAACCCATGCGTCTAGGGGAGCAGAGGGCAGCTACATGCAGCACCCAGGGTGTTTGACTGTGTTGCTCAAGGAGGCATCTGGCAACTGGGCTGGGATTCAAGCTGACAGGCTTCCACATCCCAGCCTGATGTTCTACCCATTGAGCCACCAGGCTGCTATGTTATCGCTATACAGAAATCAGACCCGTTTCACTTTTAGTGAACACCATTTTTAAAGTCACATTACTGAAATGAAGACAAATGTTTTAAATAGCGTGACAGGGTGGCGTGGTGGTCAGCACTGTTGCCTCACACCTCCAGGCATGGGGCTCAATTCCCGCTCAATTCCCGCTGTCTGTGTGTGGGGAGTTTGCATGTTCTCCCTGTGCTTGGTGGGTTTTCTCCAGGTTCTCCGGTTTCCTCCCACAATCCAAAGACATGCAGGTTAGGTTGGTTGGTGTGTCCAAATTGCCCGTAGTGTGTGTGTGCCCTGTGGTGGGTTGGTGCCCCACCCTGGGTGTCCCCTGCCCTGTGCCCCATGTGTCCTGGGATGGGCTCCAGGCTTCCCTGTGACCCTCACCAGGAATAAGCGGTACAGAAGATGACTGACTGTTTTAAACAGCCTTTCTTTCCTTATGCTGATTCCACTTGTTTCTGCTTATCCTGTGGCCAATCTATGGTTCTGTCCCATTGTGGTAGACATCCTTACTCATGGTATTCAGTAGATATAAGTGCATAACCCGAAAAAGCCCGACTGCAGTACATTTTCCCAGGTTGGAGGTAAAAGTTCTTTGGACGGGTGCAATCACTTCTGCAACCCTAAAATAATCCAGTCTGGGAGAATGCAAAATAATCCATCAATCTAATCATGTACACCAAGATTAGAATTAACGTTGACACACTGATTCTGTAGTGCCCTGTTTGTGAAAGGCATGCAACTGCACAGACAAAGAAGTTACGCAAGCAATCGGTTTCACCAGCGCGAGAACAAAAACCCAGGCCGTAATACACACTCAGCGCAGCGTTAAACGTAGTTTTTTTAAACACCGCTTAAGGATGAAACCCGAGCCGCACGGTCCATGCCTGGAAATGACAGTCTGGATTAGTGTGTAGTCTTCAATCATAAGTTATTGATTTGGAAACTGAGACCTGTGTTCTCCAAGGTTAAATCCACTCCAACCTCATTACGAGCGTGTCCTTGAGAGGCCCTGCGCTACAGCCAACATGAGGAGGGAGGGGGAAGAAGGATGCTTTGATGAAGGAGAATTTAACGGGGTTTAATGAAGCTGGGGGACAGCTGTGGCGGGCAGGGGCTCAACCTAGAGAGTGCATGTGGCCCCTATGTGCCTTTCTCTTACATACAGCTGGGCAGTGCCACACCCAGGAGCTCTTCATCTGTGAATGGAGCATGGAAGGCAGCAGCCACAGTGGTACAGCTGGCAGGAATGTGGCTGACTTTGTGCCCCAAACAAAAGCAAACCTGGATGGGCCACCTGCCTGTGTCCAGAATATGCAGCTCCAAAATGTTTCTCCACTCTTCTGCCAATCCACTTGTTTTCACTGATGCTCTAACGCAATTGGCCACACTGCATGTGTTTAACGCAAGTTTATTTAACTGTTCTAATCCATTTACACACTTCTGTGAACCTAAGATTCACTTAACTGTAAATAAAGGTTTCGTACATTATGAAATTATTTAAAATTAAATTGCTAAATGCAGTAACTGGCACAGTCCTCTAAATGCAATTTTCCTGTAAGTAAAGTCAGTGACATCTTTCTATTTACCATTAGGTGCTACAGATGGACAAAAATACTAAAGGCTAGGGGTCAAGACAGCATTCACTACACAAAAAATAGATATTGGTAACTGCCAGCTGTGTCATGTGACATCATAGGAGAGAGAAAAAAAACTCAAATGATAATATGAAGCCATGTAATATACCACTGGCCATTTTCAGGCATTTAAAATTTGACTCTTTACACATTATTACTGTATTTGCATGATCCTTGCTGGGGTCCTCTTAGGTCTAATGTAAGGACACCAGGATGGGTGTATCTTTGAAAGCGATAATGTCACACAAAACATATAATGAAACCCAGCAGCTAAGCAGAAGTCCCAGCCTGATGCCCTCTCAGGCACCATATACAGTATATCATTATAAAATGCTAAACCCAAAAAAAGTCCCAGCGGTCTGTACAAAAAATGAAAAATATTAGCATGCAAACTGTTGGCATAAGTACCTTTTCTAAACATTAACGTGTTGTTTTCTGGCTTCACACTTAACGCTTTTATGAAACAAAAGAAAAAGAAAATAGAAAATAAACTCAATTATTCAACATCATATCCAATGGCTATTATTCTACAATTAGCAATCATTATCCATTAATGTCAGTAATTAGTAATTACCCAAAGCATGACTGACATTGTTGCTTTACTAATATACCTGTTGATTTCTTGTAAACATGGTCAGCTGATGTCAGCTTCAGACCCTAAGCCACTTCCCCAATACACAGCAATCATATTCTCGGCCCAACAGATGAATAGCTATACCACAAGTTATTTCGCCTTATCATAGCCTTTGATCATATTGCAGTGTTCCATTATATAAATGCAATCTGAATGCCTTTTAATTTATTAACTGTATATCTAAAAATCTTCCTCAACACCCATTAAACTCAGCATGATGGAATCTGAAATGCTGTGTAAGATTTCGCTCCGTCTGAAACTTGTTTTCACTTAGAACATTCTGTATCTGTCGTTTAAACTGTACAGAATGCACCAGAAGTGCACTTCTTTAAACGGTAAAGTGGGAGCTGTATCTCAGAGAAGAAACTGAAAAAATAAAAAACTTTCTTGCAGAAAAAGGCTTTACTTTAAGATCTGCACCAAACAATCCCACCCTGTCAGTGAAGTCAGGTCTAATTGTGTAATGACCTAGGAAACCTTGTCAAATCTGGTTAGTTTTCCCATAATCACTAAATGAATATGATCATAACTGAAAAATCATCACATCTTGAGTTTGCCGTTTCTACTCCACCTTTCACTGACAATATGTGTAACCTCTTAAACATGACTAATAGGAACCATTCCGTCCAGGATGGAGGCATGAACCAGCCTTAATTAAAAACAGTTCACAGGAAGACTGCAGTAATTTTAACTTGCATTTATTTTTATTATGATTATTCTTAAAATCATAAATATTTTTTACTATGCAAGCAGTACCTTCTCACAAGCACATTGAATATTTTGACAAGAACATTCAGCAGAGAATAAACAAGCGAAGGTTATGCTCAAGTATCTTACAAGACAACATTTAAGAATGCGAGTAGGCGGAAGGAGTAAAAATAGTGGCAAACAAAAGCTCAAACACGCATGTTCAAAACGAGGACGGAAGGCGCTCAGCGAGCTATTCTTAACTATTTGCATAACGACAAATGCAGTTTTATGAACGTGCAAAGCTGTAACGAGAACCACACAGTGAGAAACATCATTTATATGAAGAAAACTCCAGGCAAGTGCTACTGGGAAGGGTGTGCCTCCTGCTGAAAGCAGTTTGTCCTCATCTCGCACGCCCATGAGCACTAGTTTGTAGGACCTAATGAAGAGAGCTGGCAGTTGGCTCTAAGCGCAACGTCTGTGACACCATGACCCACCCCCCCCCCCCACCACCAACTTAAAAGCATTAACTATGCCTGTAATGACCATAACAGATCAAGGCAGCAAACGGAGTTCTGGTACAAATTATATTCAGACACAATCGATTCCAGTCTTTCTCGCACAGAAGGCTTTTAGTTATGTTTCAATATCAAACATCAACATCTTTATGGGTAGAGCAAAACCATTTGTGTGCATAAATAAATGGAAAATAATGGTGCTATTTAAACATGGCAATGTGCACAGGTTTGCACTCTTAACCTCTTATTCCCCTATCATGGACGGCTTCTTCTCCCTGTGCCATCAACCCATCACGGACGCCAAGTCCTATCTGTACACCATCTACCCATCAGGGATGGCGAGTCCTCTCCCTATGCCATCCACCCATCAGGGATGGTGAGTCCTCTCCCTATGCCATCAACCCATCACGGACGCCAAGTCCTATCTGTACACCATCTACCCATCAGGGATGGCGAGTCCTCTCCCTATGCCATCCACCCATCAGGGATGGTGAGTCCTCTCCCTATGCCATCCA